>JAEAOA010000960.1:135000-394557 GCA_016746295.1 Potamilus streckersoni | reverse complement strand
TCAATATACTGAAATATGGGATAAAGCAATACGAGAAAAGTTACAATGCGTTAAATGATCCAACAATATTTGCCAATTGTCTGGAATACTTTGATGTGCTAACAGACTTAATTTAACACTATTTTATTCAAAATGTCTTCAAATGAACATCCAGTAATTACAGTACAGCTACTAAATGTTTACGTTTATTAGCACATTGAAATTCTCATGAATAAATGAAATAAATAGTGTAAATCCAGTGAACTATACAGAAGTAAATGACTCCACCAAGAATGATAATTAGTATACGAGTAACTAATTCTCAGGAAAACATCCCTCCTATAAGAAACATAAGACGCAATTCAATAACCAGAAAGAGGGTCCAATAATTATTTCGAGATATTCTACTTGTCAAGTTCTTTAGCAGCTAACCAATTAGATATTACGTCACGTGATTTTTCTAGAAAAAAAAACACATCCTGAACTCAGATCCCATCAAATTCGTCATCAAATTTATTCCTCCGCTTCTAATGTGAAAAGTTCACAAAAACGTGTTTGCTCACACAAAATTACCTCAATCCCAAAGTATGCGCTAATTATCTTGAAGCTATGAACGGTGCTTAAAACTTACCCTTGCAATCTATATTCATAAACATTAACACATAGAATATTTGCCATATGATAGTAATATATATATATATATATATATATATATATATATATATATATATATATATATAATGTTTCTCCTAAATATAATAGCATATCTGGCAAAGGGATTTATCTGGTGATACTTAGAGTTTTCTCTTTATCAATGATATATTCCAAAATTCATCGTTATGTATGACTAGACTTTTGTAACTCTTTGTACATGATTGTAGCTCTTGATATATATATATATATATATATATATATATATATATATATATATATATATATATATATATTATAATTGATTGTTTGTGACTATAAATTGCAAAGAACATTTATAATCAAGATATTAGTTAATTTTTTAGATTGGTAAACATATCCATTATAAGATATTAAGAGTGCAGATTGAGTATTTATTTACTGACGTATGTATTCATACCATTAAAAATAATATTAATAATAAAACTTGTTGAGAATTTTGGGGTTATTTCTCATGGGCTAATGGAGTCAAGCCGGTTCTGATTCTTCCCATTGAATTAGTAAAATTAGATAGGTTCTTTTACAATGTGGGATATTTGAAAAGAGGCACGTAGCTAAAAGAAGCGATTGCTTTTGTACCTTCTGTTATTGTCAGTAAGTATGTGTATATAGAAAACATTAGTAAGTTTTGTTTCTTTTATTATTGTTGTAACTTCAGTCTTCAAACGAATTTAACGTTGAAATTAGATATTATTTTAGATGAAACATTTCTTTAGCTTATTCATTGGAACTACAAAGTGTTCGATTGACTAAATATTATTATGGGACTATTGTGAATAATATCGCACCCAGTCCGATCTGTCTCTAAACAGAATCGTGATTTCACTCAAAATAAATTTACAGTCATCGAGTGTTCCACGCATGTGTGCGTACATAACTTGACACATATGAAGCACAGAGACATATAATACATGCATTCAGAGACAATTGCATTTATCCAAGCATTAATACATTAACAAACATTAAACATACAAACATACAAACAGGTGCAATTTCAAAAGATACGTAATCAAGCATAGCATACTATTGTCAGCATCCATCCATTAAAATAGTGAAAGCTATTGCACAAAGGCAATGACAGCATCACAAAATATAAGAAACCATGAGATAGCCATAATAGGATGGAATAACCTGACGGGATATAAAAGTACATGAAACAGTATCAATTAGATGACGAATAAAAACAGGGTATAATATAACGTTAGAAGGCAGTGGTCAAATGATAGATGCTAACATGGTATATCCTACAAAAGGACGGCTACAGTTAGATGTGCGTGTACACTGAATGAACACTTTCACAAAATAGATAAGATATATTCAACATCTCTTGATGATCAAACAACAGAACTATAGTTAACAAACTAAACGTTTATTTGCCATGGCATACACCTTTGAACGTTTTGACTGGACTTAAAAACCAACTCATATTTTTAGTTACATTTACATACATACATACATACATACATACATACATACATACATACATACATACATACATACATACATACATACATACATACATACATACATACATACATACATACATACATACATACATACATACATACTAGCATACATACATTGTTAAGTCCTATGGCCTTAAACTATGTTTCAAGACAAAGCATTCAATCTTCCAAAATAAAAAATATATCCCTAGAATATAAAAATAAACAGCGTGAACAAAATAAAACAAAAAAAAAAATATTTCCTAAATATTCTGTCAATTTCACTATAATCCGGAAACAATCCAAAATTATTCCGAATTAAAGTTTTTATATGCTTACGTCCCAGAACCACGGAGAATAATTGTTGTAATATCCAAACAGTTTTACTCCAAGGAAATGCCAATGAAAGTAAAATACGAAATGCCCTTATTCATTTAATCCAGCAAAACTAAATAAATATCAAAGTATTGTTTCTTAATAATCCAGCAAAGGCATTATCTGAATAGAATTAATGGTTTTCGACTATAAAATTTTAGTTCAATAAATAAATACCTGGCATGACCTGTTTTCAGCTATATAGTGGCTTGCATTTAACCGACTTAGTTTACATGAACATGACAATACCACTGATTTATTGATGGAAAAATTATATACATGTATTCTTCTTATAGTACAAACTAGCTACTGAATTAAAGAATGGTTTATGCAATGTTTACCAGATTAAGCAATATAATAAAATATATATGTACGATTCGGATATTGGTAACAAAAAGATAAATATATGTGCGCGGTGTTAACACGATAAATAAAATGTGATACAGACGTCACATATTGGACAAAGTCATTTCATTTGGACCTTTGTCTAACCAACAAGCATTTTAAATTGTAAGACATGACTTGGGTAATAACTTCTCTACAAATTACTAATTGACGTGATTTATTTATTTCAGTACCTTTCACGCCGTCGGCTAAAGGAGGTAATGCATGATTTCAGGGATGAAGACACCCATTTTTTGTACCTTTGGTTAGTTTTGTGGCTTCTCCGAGCTTGGGGCACCATCCGATTTATGCTACGCTTGTTTAACGCTGGTGCTGATATCAAGCCCCTGATAATTCTCCAAAGCATCGGTGACAGTGCACAGGCCTTCGGCAATTGTATCTTGTTTTGCTTTCTGGATAAAGAAGTCGCAATGTACATCAAACAGGCGTGCATTCCGTGCAAATTTAGAGGGGAAGAACTAGATGGACTTCTTACAACCACTTCTGAATCGGCTAACAATGTAGATAACACAAATTGATAGGCACGTGGGACAGGGCAGGATGGCCCATCAGAAGATCCATTACTTCTATGTATATTAGGAGTCAGTTTAGAGACTTTGTACATTAGCATTCGATGCTTATGTTTACATAGCGATAAATATTATGCACTCAGATTGCATTCAAAGCTTATAAGTTAGCTTTAACATTACCTTTAACAGTATCTAGTTTTCAGACTTGTACATGAGCTGATAGATACATTTGAAATAATAGAGGTACATATCTGAGTACATTACCTTGCCCTTAGCATCACGTCTCTCTTCAACAGGCTGTGAAATGTACTTATTTTCCCACCTTCTCTTCTGTGAAATTGACACATACTTTATCATTCGGACATACACTTGAATACTCTTAGCAATAGATGTTACGTACGTTTTCGAATAACTGGTGGATTTTTAGTATATCTGCAGAGATAAAAACTGATATGAAAACATTTTTGAGAGTTTCCTTCTATTTCAAACAGTTAAATGTAAACGTTCATAAATTTCGTTTAAAGAAATATATATATTTTTACTGTATAAAGCAGACGCTAGCCTTTTAAATAAATATCATAAACACGTGAAGAGCAAGCTTGTATCAACTTTCATGAATAATGTTTCCCTCTATGAAGTCAAGATATTATTGAAGTTGTTTATTATTATTAATAGTAGTAGTTGTTGTAGAAGTAACACTATTTTAGTAGTAGTAGTAGTAGTAGTAATAGTCGTCGTAGCACTATTGCAGATGTACAATATTGCGAAATAGAGACCTGTCTGTAGTTGAATTCCAATCATTTGATTAAATTTTGTACTTTTTGTGTACCAGTCTTTGTTCTATTAATGCAATGGTCATAGAAAAGTGTTTTCAAAGTGTTTGACATCTAATAGGAAATTCTCAATGACGTTTTGCTATGCTATAAATCAATTTTGAAGGAAGCTATGTATTAGACGTATTGGACTGAAATGATGAGTCATGTTCGCTTGATGTATTTCACAGGCACAATACATGTATTAATGTATCGCTGAAGGCAGGTTGCCAATGCATAACTTACAATAAAACGTTTGGAACACAAGAGTAAATCATAAAATACCACGAAATATAGCATCAATGTGCAAATAAAGCGTTTGAATGGATATTGCTCTGAATAACATATAGTAATCATGTAGAGTATTTGGCCGAGGAAGTTTTACATATCTAATTTGTACTGTCATGCCACTTTTAAATTTTTAATATTTATTTTTCTCCAAGTAATTTAGATTCTAATGATTATCTTTTTTAAAATTTAACTTTACATTTCTTTAGTTAACATATTGGCGTATATGCAGTTTCTTATGTTCATGCTATAGTTTTGTTATACATTTCCAGAAACGCATAATTCAGATAAATAATGAATTTCTACCATTTTCCTGACTTGTCCCATGTGACCAGCCACTGACTGAAAACAAACATATCTCGTATATTGTCCAATCCATCATGTGGTACCTAAGAAGTCGTTGTTATCTAACATGATGCATTGAAAAAGTGAACATTGGGTGGTATTGGGGACGGGTATAGAATAATTCAATCAAACACCAGTCAAAAATAATTCGTATATTATCAAGCCGATCAAGATGTAAGCTGAGAGCCGTGACGTTGCCTGTCACTGTATGAAGAATGGGTGTGGGTTGTGCGTGTGGTTTAACATAGTTAACTATAATAAGATATATTTCCTTTGATCCCCTAAAAGGTATCAACTTATGTGAACATAAATGTTGTATTCCCTTAGATATTCATGTATTAATAAAGCGCTATAGTATAGACCTGTTCGACAAAGGTTTTTACCGACCCTGACAATATGTTCCCTTGAAGAGGTCTTTTGTACATTGAATCAGAAACCATGTGTGTGAATTTACAAAATCTCTATTTCCGGCGTGCAATTCTCCCGTTATCGATGCATCAACTAACGTGTTAAAATCAACGAAGGAGAGACAGTTTTGCAATGTCTCTTCAAATTATCGGAGAAAATCTGTTGACAACAAAACTATAATTCTCCACAAGTTTCCTGCAGACGAAAGGTTGAGAAAAGCATGAATAAGGCGTGTTAAAAGTTTGATGCCTCAGTTCTCGCTTACAACAGACACGACTGCCTTTGTTCAGCGCGTTTTAGAATTATAACAATCAAATTTTACTCTTAATTCTGTCATCACATAATAGATGTGAACCAAAAATGTTAAATGGTTAAAATTGATGTTGAAATTATACTACACTGTATGGAGTCAAATAGGTAACATGTGTTCTATTTATGTACACTGAACTATGTGACTTTGGTAGACATATATAAGCTACAAAAACCATGTACTCTGTGAGGTAAAAGATTAAGTTATCATTTTAAAGAAAAATCATCAGACAGATTGACATATTTGTGTTCTGACAAATGAATTGTATAGACAATTTTAACCAAAACCTTAATCAAAGACTGGAAAGCAGATGATGTTGCAGTAAGTGACTATTAAAGCAAGCAAGCAAGACAATAAGATTTGCACATTTATAACAGATTGTTCAAATTTAACCTTAACAAACTCTTATATATTTTTAATACTTTAAATAAATCATCCCTCAAATAAAAAGTGAAATTCCTGAAACTTAGGTAAAAGGAGATACTCCAAATTCGACTAAAAAATTATTATTACAGAAATTTCTTGTATAACAGTTGTACATACTGTTTTCATAATGATCTCCACTGAACCCAGCAATACATTGGCAACTAGTAAGGAGTCCGATCCCTCTTGGGAGTCCAGTACAAGTTTATGGGTAACACCGTTTTCCTGAGGACCGCCATGAGCACTGAGACTTTTGAAATTAATAACGACCATTTTTAAGAAACAAATTTGAAAGAAGATTTTGTGGTGAGAATACAGAATTTATGTCATTAAAAGTGGATTGTGTGGTGCGGAATACAGAATCTCAGTCATTAAAAGGGGATTGTGTGATGAGGAATACAGAATCTTACAGAATTTAAGTCATTAAAAGTGGATTGTGTGGTGGGGAATACAGAATCTTACAGAATTTAAGTCATTAAAAGTGGATTGTGTGGTTGGGAATACAAAATCTCAGTCATTAAAAGGGGATTGTGTGATGAGGAATATAGAATCTCAGTCATTTCATGCCCAAGTGTCTGCTTCCTTGGTTTTGTTAATTAAAAAAAAAACAAATTGTTCACTATAATTAGTTATGATCCTTTTTCTGATTATGAAACTTCTTGATGATGCAAATTTCTGTGTGTGTGTGTATGTGTGTGAGTGTGTGTGTGAGATCAAGGATTTCATGTATGGAGTACTATAAAAATGCAACTAATCAGAAAACAACTATTTTGTCAAGAAACCTGGTCACACAATTAATTAATTTTTAAAACTAAAATGGCTATTAACATTTTCTGGATGAAAATGCCAGGTGGGAGTGTTGTGAACCACATAATCTGGATAATATCTGCATTGAGACAATCCGCATTCAACTGTAATGTGTTTTACCATTTGTATCAAGTTTATTGCAAAATTGTTTTCCAAAATTAATCTCAATATTTGAAAGTTGCCTGGACTCAATCATTAGACCACAAAAACACTGTATGTCCCATAATAAGACAGGTGAACCATCCATGTTAAAAGGAATGGGGACTAATGGACTTGTCATGGACTGATGGACTTGTCATGGAGCTAGACCTTGTTACATAATAACTGTCGGTCCCATAATAAGACAGGTGAACCATCCATGTTAAAAGGAATGGGGACTGATAGACTTGTCATGGACTGATGGACTTATGGACTTGTCATGGAGCTAGACATTGTCATATGAAATGTTTGCATAATTTTGTAAAGGTGTGAGACAGAGTTATCAGCACAGGAATATGACCTCTACCTCTGTCCTGCTGAGTTTTCTTAATACACCATTCTGTGTCTCTGTCCATCTGAGGTTATCTATATTCCAGTTTGTGTCTCTGTCCTTCTGAGTTGTTCTATACACCAGTCTGTGTCTCTGTCCATCTGAGTTTGTCTATATAAAAGTTTGTGTCTCTGTCCTTCTGAGTTAGTTCATACACCAGTCTGTGTCAATGTCCTTCTGAGTTTGTCTATACACATGTCTGTCTTTGTCCTTCTGAGTGTGTCTTTATACCATTTTGTGTTTCTGTCCATCTGACTTTGTGTATATACCATTTTGTGTCTCTATCCATTTGACTTTGTGCGTGTATATGTATGTATGTATGTATGTATATATATATATATATATATATATATATATATATATATATATATATATATATATATATATACCAGTTTGTGTCTGTTCTTCTGAGTTTGTCTATATACCAGTATGTGTCTTTGTCCCTCTGTGTATATAAACTAGTTTGTGTCTCTGTCCTTCTGAGTTTGTCTATATACCAGCCTGTGTCTCTTATGTCTATCTATCTTTCTCTCTTCTTCAGTCATTCTCTCTGTTTATCTCTTCATTCATAAACTTCTCTCCCTCTCTCAATAATACAATTAATAGTAACCCTTGCAGGCTTTTTTCTTCTCTACACCAGTCTGTATATCTGTCCATCAGAGTTTGTTTGTCTTATATATACAGTCTGTGTCTCTTATATATAGAGTGAGTTTGTTTATACACCAGTCTGTGTCTCTGTCCTTTTGAGTATGTCTATATACCTGTCTGTGTCTCTGTTCTTCTGAGTTTGTACACCAGTCTGTGTGTTATGGTCCTTCTGAATGTTTTTCTTCTCTACATCAGTCTGTGTCTCTGCCCATCTGTGTTTATATGTTTGTCTATATACCAGTTTTTGTCTCTGTCCTTCTGAGTTTGTCTATATAATAGCCTGTGTCTCTTATATTTGTATATCTATTTTCTTCAGTAGTTCTCTCTGTTTAGTTCTTTATTTATCAACCTCTCTCAATAATAAAAATTAATTGTAACCCTCGCAGGCTCCAAGATTATTCCATTTGTCATACACATATTCCCCCACATCATCTGAGTATTCTCCTTCACAATACTGACAAGTTGAAGAAGTTCCATTTATACATCGATGTTGGTTGCAGTGTAGAAATTTCTGGCATGCTGGAAAAATTAAATGTAGGAAACTGTGTATAATATAGTGCAAAGTTGTGAATAATGAGCACAATTTTATTCCCGAGGAAAATTAAAACTTAATTTTTACAATTTAATCCTCATATTCATGTCCCTTGGAATTCACTATATATGAAGTTTACTGAACTTTATTACAAATTTAAAAAATATTTCTTCTTTAAATATTTTACAGAAATATAATGAATGGTGAGCAATTTGCTCACATAAATTTATGCTCAACTATGCCTCATTGCATCCCTTTATTATGATGGAAATGAAACGATTCAGTACTATACTTGCAATAATACTAAATCAAAATATAGTTGGAGTGCAACAATTTGTCAACTTGCACATCTTCATGATGATGACCATAATAAGTACTAGATTTACGGCACTGCCCTAAAGTCCAAGACAGTAGATGAATTCGAAAAAATTGTCACATATTGTGGCAATGACCCTTACAAATACTGCTGGTCCCTAAATTTGTCACATATTGTGGCAGTGACCCTTACAATTACTGCTGGTCCCTAAATTTGTCACATATTGTGGCAATGACCCTTACAAATACCGCTGGTCCCTAAAATTGTCACATATTGTGGCAATGACCCTTAAAATTACTGCTGGTCCCTAAATTTGTCACATATTGTGGCAATGACCCTTAAAATTACTGCTGGTCCCTAAATTTGTCAATAGCACATCTTCAGCTCATGAGCATAATATGCAACAAGTTTCAAAGCAATCCACTAGAATATGTACCAAGTTGCAAAGCAATTCACTATAACAAAAGGTACCACGTTCCAGAGCAATCCACAAGAATATGTACCAAGTTGCAAAGCAATTCACTATTACAAAAGGTACCAAGTTCCAGAGCAATCCACTAGAATATGTACCAAGTTGCAAAGCAATTCACTATTACAAAAGGTACCAAGTTCCAGAGCAATCCACTAGAATATGTACCAAGTTGCAAAGCAATTCACTATTACAAAAGGTACCAAGTTCCAGAGCAATCCACTAGAATATGTACCAAGTTGCAAAGCAATTCACTATTACAAAAGGTACCACGTTCCAGACCAATCCACAAGAATATGTACCATGTTGCAAAGCAATTCACTATTACAAAAGGTACCAAGTTGCAAAGCAATTCACTAGAATATGTACCAAGTTGCAAAGCAATTCACTATTACAAAAGGTACCAAGTTCCAGAGCAATCCACTAGAATATGTACCAAGTTGCAAAGCAATTCACTATAACAAAAGGTACCAAGTTCTAGAGCAATCCACTAGAATATGTACCAAGTTGCAAAGCAATTCACTATTACAAACGGTATCAAGTTCCAGAGCAATCCACTAGAATATGTACCAATTTGCAAAGCAATTCACTATTACAAAAGGTACCAAGTTCCAGAGCAATCCACTAGAATATGTACCAAGTTGCAAAGCAATTCACTATTACAAAAGGTACCAAGTTCCAGAGCAATCCACAAGAATATGTACCAAGTTGCAAAGCAATTCACTATTACAAAAGGTACCAAGTTCCAGAGCAATCCACTAGAATATGTACCAAGTTGCAAAGCAATTCACTATTACAAAAGGTATCAAGTTCCAGAGCAATCCACTAGAATATGTACTAATTTGCAAAGCAATTCATTATTACAAAAGGTACCAAGTTCCAGAGCAATCCACAAGAATATGTACCAAGTTGCAAAGCAAGTCACTATTACAAAAAGTACCAAGTTCCAGAGCAATCCACTAGAATATGTACCAAGTTGCAAAGCAATTCACTATTACAAAAGGTACCAAGTTCCAGAGCAATCCACTAGAATATGTACCAAGTTGCAAAGCAATTCACTATTACAAAAGGTACCAAGTTCCAGAGCAATCCACTTGAATATGTACCAAGTTGCAAAGCAATTCACTATTACAAAAGGTACCAAGTTCCAGAGCAATCCACTTGAATATGTACCAAGTTGCAAAGCAATTCACTATTACAAAAGGTATCAAGTTCCAGAGCAATTCACTAGAATATGTACAAAGTTCCAATGTAATTGACTATAACAGGTACCAATTTTCAAACCAATCCACTACAATAGGTACCAAATTCCAAAACAATCCACTATAATACCTAAGCAATTCACTAATATATGTACCAATATAATAGATACCAAGTTCCAAAGCAGTCCACTATATATATATATATATATATATATATATATATATATATATATATATATATATATATATATATATATATATATATATGCAATAAACTAACAACGAACAGTGCAAAACTAGTATCTAACTTGCTAGAGTGCTTTTGACTCTTCCCGTATATGCAACAAATTGATATAAACTAATTGAAACATAATACATTTAAAGGCTTAATTCCTGCAGAAACAGCCATGTAAAGTTTTGCAAAAACTACAGTTTTTCTGTTTTATTTGTTTGTATTGTCTATGTTTTGTATTTGCCTTTGAAAAAGACTCATTAAGAGTTGAAAGTGCTCAGGCTAGTTAGATACCTTTTTCCACTGTTCATTGTCAGTTTATTGAATTTATCTTAATAAATCCCTGATGCATGTGATCCCTTGCTGGAACCAGTGTACTTGAAAGGACTGTTTTCACCATCCATATGATTTACATTCTATATATAGTTACAAAACAATCCACATTATATCTACCAGGTTCCAAAGCAATCCTCCATCATATGTGTCAAGTTTCAAAGCAATCCACTATAAGTACAAAGTTTCAAAGCAATCCATTATAATAAGTACCAATTTCTAAAGCAATCAAAGATATATATATATATATATATATATATATATATATATATATATATATATATATATATATATATATATGCATATATATACATATATATCCATATATATATATATATATATATATATATATATATATATATATATATATATATATATATATATATATATATATATATATATATATATATATATACAGTAGACTCTCGATTATCCGCGGTAATGGTAGGGAGAGCTAGCGCGGATAATCAAAAACAGCGGATAAACCAAAGTGCATATGTACAATCCAGATATAAAGGCATAAAATTAAACTTAGTTAAATTTTTCGCCGTAATATCCTACTTATGTGATGCAGGCCAATGTTCTTCTTCACTAGTATTGTAATGTCGTAACACAAAACTAAATAATTAAATTTAATACAATTATCAAGATCTCAATTCTAAAAGAAAGAAACGAAAATATTAATTTGTGTACAACATATTGAAATCTCTAGTTATTGGAAGATAAAAACATCCAAATTTAAGCTAGTGCATTGATATTGATTGGAGTGTAGGAGAAGCGTGCTCCAATCAATAATTCATATCCTGAATATAATAAGGACATTGAAATGAATTTAGATTAAGCATTTATTATTGTTCAGCTTTCACTTGGTAATGGAAAAAGCCTAATTAATAAGCCAGTTCAATCGGATAGAAGTCAAATGATGTTTTATTGCACCATTCAATCAATAAAACCTTATTAGATTTCGTTGTGAAGTTGGGAACAAAGTAATTGATAATCACCATAGGGAATAATTAAATTAATTAGGTTTACAATGTGAATGACCACTGGAAGGTTATGGACATGATCCAAAAGGTCGTTACTTGGAAAAATACCGTCCACACTCACACTCTACCCCCCCCACTAAAACTTGATATCAAGTTAAACCTGTCCTTGGAAAGCACGCGAGAAGCACGCGTCATTTTAGACAAATATCTTTTGAGACTGGATGTAGCAGTTGTGATTAAGCAGCTTCCAGAATATAAAAAGGCTTTGAGCTGTTTTATTCTCAGTGCGGGTCCATGCTCAAAAGAGTATTATGTCTATTTCTTACAGGTAAGAAACTTATGCTTTATACTCGCTTTTGGAAGTTAAAGATTTTATAGTAAGTTGTGGTACTCTTCTGAATTATTTTTATTTCATTAATATAATGTAATAGTGAGTTCTCTTTTCTACTATGAAATATTTTACTGATTTAATATTTTACTGAATTGATGTACATTGTATTTATAATATAATATTATTGAGTTCCCTTCTTCCACAATCATAAAGTAACGAAATATTTTACAGCTTCGCTGTTCATTAGTATTTGTTTGAAATAATTACTAGCTTCATGTTATAATTTAAATGAGAATAAATATATATTCTTTAAATAATAAGTACAACATTCACAGATCTTTTTCAGGTCTTTACCTTACAATAAATAAAAAAAAAAACATTTATTACAGTTATTGAATTTTAGGCTCTTTAAATATTTAAATAACTTGTATTCAAAAATACAGACAAATGAATGGACAAATGAAATACTAGATTGTGGAAGAACTATTTAATAAGTATTGTAATATGTATTGTATGTATTTTCAACATAAATAAATTTACATGTTGTATCTTTAGAATATGTATCTATATATATGTCAATAAAGTGCGGGTCCATGCTCAAAAGAGTATTATGTCTATTTCTTACAGCGATCCCACCTCTTCGCAGCCAAGCATTCCCCACAAAAAGATGTAACCGTATCTACACCATCATATGTGACACCTTATTCTTATGAATGGTGAACTTTCTGCCTTCTCGTAATTAGACACCAGAAGAAGGTTATGATAGAAACGTCTAAAAACAACATCAGACAAATCCTATCATAATATAGTGGTTGACGAATAACAAGAATAAGTGCAATGAACCGAGGTGTCACACCCCATAATTATTATCTACGAAATAGACTTTTGCCGAAACTCTTAACACCGTCAGACTTTCCTTCGCCTGGCTCTGCGAGACTGACAACATCCGCAACCGCACCTCTCTTAACACCCTCAGACTTCACTCCACCCGGCTCTGCGAGAGTACAACCATCAGCATCATTCACGCCGACCACTTCACTCCTGTTGGAAACTGCAGCAACCTACTCATCACCTGTGACACTTTATCCGCCATTAGAGCCCGTGTCAACGGTTCTTACTAGCGCACCACGTCTTTCATCAAAACCGATTTCAACACCGGTGCTCCAGTCCCTTCCGCATGACGTTCTTCTAGACTTAACATCATCTACATTCACGCCAGCGCCACTTCCCCAGCCTCCCAGAGATACGACGTCCCTTCCTCCGGCATATTCCAGTCAGTTCGATCTAGGGGAGACAACTTCACCAGTACTAGTGCCGCCAGAACGTATACCCTTATCCGAACGTCAACAGTCGATTACACAAACTTTTCCTACTGTGTCAGAAACTCGAACATTTACGGTTCAGCCGTCTAGTGTAAACTTTTCTTCACCCGAACATTATTCTAGGAGTGCGAGCATCTTTGGAAACAACCGATCCACACCGTCAGGTATGTCATCTGCTCTTAAATTAGATGTTTTTACTGGTGATCAGTCACAAAATCCTACCAAATGGTTAGATCATTTTGTACAATGGGCTAAGTTTTATGATTTATCAGTAGAAAAAGTTTTAAATGCTTTTCCCTTTCATCTTCAGGGGCATGCTAAGGTTTGGTATGACACTTTACCAGAAACTGTTACAAGCAGTTGGCATTTTTTAGTTACTGCCTTTAAGTCTAGATTTCACAATGATGATGTTATTCTAGATCTCTCTATTTTGCAAACCCAGCAGGGTTCTTCTGAATCAGTCATGGACTATTTAAGTCGCTTATTCCAAATTGCAACAAATAAAACTATTCCAGATCAAGTTTTATTAGCAGTGGCGTTGAATGGATTGAAACCCTCTGTGAAGAGGATTGTAATGAACAAAACTCCAACAAATATGGCTGAATTACGCCAAGCGGCTGTCCTCGCTGAAAAATCTATTGCCACTACTGATACAACTGATTTTTCTACACTTAACACCATTTTGAATGAAGTAAAACAACTCAAAGACGAAGTTAAAGTTGCAAATTCAAAACAGACCCAAGACAGTATTTCTTCCATTCAAACACATGCACATGTTAATGTCACAAAACCACCATTTCGCACTCCGAGCACAAACTATGAAACAAGTGGTCAGTCCTTTAGGCCAAATACGACTTACACATCAGCACCACCTGCTTTTCCTAAGAGCTATCCGAGTCGTACACCCCCTTCTCAATCATTTCGTGGTCCTCGCTATCAACCACAACCACATAACGGTTACCCCACCTCTTGTTTTAGATGCGGAGAACAGTGTCGATCACGTGGACCCTGTCGTGCGCGCAATGCACAGTGCCACTACTGTCACAAAATAGGTCACTTTTCACGCGTGTGTTTGTCCACACGAAAACAATAGGGACGCGCGTCTCGCGAGAGGTTTCGTACCTGTCGTGAGCAGGACTTACACCCACAAATCACTTTAGTTAAACCTATTCACAAAAATCTAGTTCCTATTTATGTTCTTGGAAAACCGACGCACGCTTTGGTAGATACGGGTGCTTCCATTTCAGCTATTAATGCAAAGTTTCTTCATCGTGCAGGGTTAAATTCACACCATTTCAGACAATCTAATATTTCTCAAATTGTCGGAGCTGGTGGCGAAAATCACAGTGTATCAGGTTTGGTTCAACTTAGCTTGAAAATTGGAGGTCTGCACTTCTCTCATTCATTTTACGTAGTGCCCGCCTTAAATACGTCAGTTATATTGGGTATTGATTTTATGACCAAATACAAAGCCGTCGTGGATTTAAATACACAAACTCTCTCTCTTTGCTAGATGATTCGGTATCCATTAAATTAATTCATAATGAGTTTGGTCTCGCACGCACAAAATCGGTCTCTACAATTTCACCTAATTCGATCAGTACGATAGCAGTTCGTATCAGTAAAATTCCCCACGGCACATCTGTATTACTTGAACCATGCTACAGCTTGGCGAAATCAACTATTCTTCCAGGACGGACAATTTTGACTGTTTCCAAACAGAATTATATACAGATCATTAACCCTACTCCAATACCCATGCATATACCTTCCAATACCGTATTAGCCTGTGTTGACGTCCTACACCCACAAGCAATATTTACCATCAATAATGATGTTTTTGACACAAAAAACTCACCTGACATCGCGAACACACAATCTAGTAAAGTACAAGAACCAATTAATTTTGATTTACACTCTTCAGACTTGACGGACACCCAAAAACAAGAACTTACCACATTTCTGAATCAGCATCGGGATGTTTTTGCTAATAACTTAAACGAATTAGGTAATACCAATGTATTTACACACCGCATAGAAACGGGTGATTCCATGCCAGTTCGTTGCCAACCATATCGATAAAGAAATTGATAAACAAGTAGATGAGCTATTAGCACACAACCTAATTGAACCCAGTTCATCCAGTTATGCCTCTCCAGTTGTTATGGTCAAAAAGAAAAATGGCGACTATCGCTTTGCTATTGACTATAGGAAACTTAATCAAGTGACACACCCAATGACATTCCCTCTTCCACGATTAGAAGATGTCATAGATGCTGTAGGGCAAACAAACCCATGTTTGTTTAGTACTTTAGATTTAAATTCAGCATTTTGGCAGATTGGAATGGACGAATCAACTAAACATAAGAGTTCTTTCATAACATCTCGCGGTCTTTACCAATGGAACGTAATGCCGTATGGACTCAGAAATGCACCTGCCACCTACTGTGTTCTTTTAGGTCATGTTCTTAGAGGTATACCTTGGTCAGTATGTCTTGCGTATATCGATGACATCATTATTTTCTCCAATTCATTTCAAGAACACCTTCGACATCTTAAACTTGTTTTTGATCGTTTACGTCAAGCAAACTTGACACTAAAACCTTCCAAATGTGTTTTTGCAGCATCTGAAGTTGTTTATCTTGGCCATAAATTCTCTACACAAGGTATCAAAGTAGATGAATCTAAAATTGAAGCAGTTACCAAATTTCCTATTCCTAAAACACAGAAAGATGTTAGGAGTTTTCTCGGCTTATGCAATTATTACAGGAAATTTGTTCACGGTTATTCCACTATAGCTGCGCCTATGAATAGGTTATTGACAAAAGACAGTTCATTTCTTTGGACAGATAAGTGTCAATCAGCATTTGATACACTTAAAACAGCTCTGACTTCAGCGCCTGTTTTGGCTTTTCCTGATTTTAACAAAGCATTTAGACTCACATGTGATGCTAGCGGCACCGCTCTAGGATATATTTTGTCTCAGGTAGGGACAGATGATAAAGAACATGTTATTGCCTATGGAGGTAGAGCTTTGTCGGACGCTGAAAAACGATGGTCAGTTACTGAACAAGAATGTTTAGCTGTTTTAGAAGGCATCAGAACATATCATGTTTATTTGTCACATCAGAAATTTACTGTCATTACAGATCACAAGGCACTAGTGTGGCTTAAGACAGTTAAGCATACTTCAAATAGACTAATTCGTTGGTCACTTCGTTTACAAGAATACGACTTTGACATTGTATACACGCCGGGACGTAAAAACACGAATGCTGACGCACTTTCACGCCGTGCTTACATACAAACACATAACACTCCCTCTGAAGAGAAGGAATCCCCAACCTACATAGATACATCACAGATTCAATCACAACCAGTTGTTTCTTCTATTCAGCACGAATTAACTGAAGTTGCATTTTATTATAAAAAGGAAGACACCCCAATCATATCCGCAGTACACACTACTGATAACACACACAGCAATTCTTCGTCTGACTTATCAGATATCGCACAATATCAGCGCGAGTGCCCTGATTTCAAGGATATGTATGTTTACTTAGAGCAAGGAATATTGCCAGATAATCCTCGTCGCGCAAAAGCAATTCCGTATGAAGCAAGTCAGTATGAACTTTTTAATGGTGTTTTACATCATTTCTTTCAGCCACGTGCGAAACACAGAACTTCATCAGATCAGTTCATAAAACAAGTTGCATTACCAACGAATTTGAGACAGGATGTTCTTCTGTCTTATCACGATTCAAAAGCAGGAGGTTGTCATTTAGGTGTCCAAAGAACATATCAAGCTATCAAACAAAAGTACTTTTGGCCTAAAATGTATCAAAATGTGTATGACTACATAACGTCATGTTCTCAGTGTCAACTCATTAAACGAGATACCAATGCTCGTAAGGCTCCATTACACCCATTGCCTCCAGAAGATGTATTTTCTCGATGGCACATGGACATTTTGTGCATGCCAAAAAGTAAGGAAGGCTATCAGTATATCTTATTGGTGACAGATAGTTTGTCACATTGGTCTGAAGCCTTTCCCTTACGTTCTCAAACGGCAATGGAAATTGCCAATGTTTTGTACAATGAAATATTCACACGCTATGGTGCACCTAGAACACTTGTCAGTGACCGAGGACGAAACTTTATGTCCCAGATTGTTCTTGCACTCTGTGAACTATTTCAAGTAACACGTCACCATACTAGTTCATACCACCCTCAAACTAATGCAGCCTGCGAACGTTTAAACAGTACAATTAGTCAATCACTTCGTTCTTACTGCAACCAGCATCAAGATGATTGGCCCTCACTCTTGTCCAGTGTAATGATGGCATTCCGAATGAGCCCAGCAACTAACTCAACTGGTTATTCACCTTATTACATAGTTTTGGGGAAAGAAAAGACATTACCTTTAGATGTATCTCTTACACCTCGAAAGACTACACAGCAACAAACAAAACAATATGTAGATCAGTTAGTTCAGAGATTGAAAGTAGTTCAGGAATTAGCTAAAGCGAATACACGCGAAGCGCAACTCGCAACCAAACATAGGTTCGATCAGAAAACGAAAGAACCATCCTTTCGCGTTGGAGATTATGTCCATATACAAATCGCCCACATACCCGTAGGGTTGTCAAAAAAACTTTACCCTCGATGGGAAGGTCCATATTACATCACTGCATTAGGTCCAAATAACACCTACAGATTACGCCGCTGTTCTGAAAATAAAGAAATGAAATCTCTTGTACACGCAAACAGACTCAAACATTATAAAGATCCTAGGGATTATCGACCCCCTCCACCTGCTGTCACTCAAACACCCCAACCATCACGTGATGAAACGAGCAATGAGCACTCACAAACTGACAATGGTACCGAATGGTACTCACTTGACAAACTCTTGAAATCCAAATGGATTTCTGGAAAAAAACATTACTTGGTACAATGGATCTAAGCCATCATGGCAACCAACGGAAAATGTCTCTTCGGCATTAAAGGAAGCATTTCACAGAGCACATACACAACCGAACACACGCCGTAAACGATTAGGTCGAATATTTCGTCGTTGAATTCAACACGAATTTTGGGAAGACTATCCTTCATACATGAGAGAGATACTTCTTGTCCTTTATACCATTCTATCATTTCCTCATGCCTTCTACTTCTTTTCTTCTCATAATCATCCCATCTCTCATCCTTTTTCTTTTTCTTTAAGGTATGAGTGGAATGTGGATTTCGGTCATAGGACTGCTTCTCCTAACTCTGAATCCAGGGTCTGCAATGGATGAGCAAAGATTGAACTATGGAGTTATCTTCCAGTCTCTCTCACCAGTATATTGTACAGCCGATAAGTGGATCCACACCTTTCAAATACCGCTTCCAGTCAACATTTCCGTCGACCAGATACCATATTGTCTTGACACTAACCAGTGTGGATTTATAAATCCACTACTCTTGCAAGTAAATGCCATACGTCGCTTAATAAACACGCAGTTTCGCACGACACTCTCCCTAATTAATGAGTTTATTCCAGAAGGTGTTTTTCAACCGTCTAATATGTCAAAAAGGGCGATTTTGCCTTTTATTGGCGAAATAGGTAAAAGCCTATTCGGCCTAGCTACAAGTGGAGACGTTGCCACATTAGCGAATCACATAAATATGTTGACAAAACAGAATAATAAAATGTTAGGTGCTCTCGCTCGACATGGAGGTGATTTTTCCTCAATCAACGTTTTGATAACATGTTAACAGCTGTCGATCAAAACTCCAAAACTCTTATGCTTTTAGAAAAAACAATGGTTAATACTGAAAACAATATACGTCATCAATCGCAGAAATCAACTGAAGTTCTTGCCGTTCAATTGCTGGAATCTCAGCAAATTACACAACAACTAGAGAAATTACAAATAGCAACCGCGGAATTATCAGCAGGCAAATTACCAGCTATATTAATCCCACCTCGCGTTCTCATGGACTCACTTAATCATATTCAAACGATTATCTCCACTGATTATCCTAGTTATTCCATAACTTCGAATGATCCTAGTTATTATTATCAGTTTGGATCTTATATAGCAACACGTAAGGACCACAACCTCTATATTGCGCTACAAGTTCCAATTTCATCCCGACGTCGCCCATTTGCTTCGTATCGTATTCAGTCGTTTCCTGTTCCAATTAACACCACATCAACACACGTTACACAACTCGTTGACTTACCTGATATAATACTCGTATCAGATGATCATCAATCTTACACAACACTATCGTCATCAACATTAAATCACTGTACAGGTAAAGATATTTTACTCTGCAATATTCGTCCAGCGTTAAAATCCCTTTCTCAGCCTGATTGCGTCAATAGTTTATTTTTAGATGATAAGGATAATATACATCAAACCTGTAATTTTCGCTTTATAACCAATCACGTCGTACCACACATCCTTGATATTTCCTACAATCAAATATTAGTCTATCTTATGGACGAAATTGTACTTGAATGTCATAATCAACGACGTGCTATTAAAGGTTGTCGTTTTTGTATCATGAATATACCCTGTTATTGTACAGTATTCACTCCGTCCTTAACTTATGACGGACACATTACCACTTGTTCTGACAACTCAACAGACGTTACCCGACTTCATCCAGTTAATCTTGCACTTCTACAGCAATTTTTTTTAACTCTACACATTTAAGAACTATTATGGGCAATACAACTTTTGACAGTACCTCCCCCATTTCCTTACCTGAATTTAAATTATACGAACACCACATGTCCCATATTTTTGCAACGGATAAGAAAATTGATTTAAACCTAAAAAAAGTAGCTGCACGCGCTAAGAATGATCAACGAATCTTTTCGTCTTTAGCAGAAACGATGTTAAGTGGTGAACTTCCAATCACTAATGACTCTTGGTTTGACTTACTACATATTATGGTTTTGATTAGTTTCGTCTTGTCTATTCTGCACGCTTTAGCAATTATTTGGCTTATGTGGCGTTTCCGAATTCTATCTTCCGCAATGTTACTCACACATGCAACCGATGCCCAAGCTACAGTTCGCTTCCAGTACACTTTTGCATCCACAACTCCTCTTCCTGATTGGTTTACTACTGTTTCTGAGGTTCTTACTTGGGATCATCTCGTCTTTTCAGTCTCATTCCTGACGTTCATAATTGCTCTTGCCCACGTTTATAAATGGCTTTCACAGTCTAATGCATGTACCAAACTCCGCCTTGAAATTACTACTGGACTTCAATGCGTCATGGTTGATATTTTTCAGTTTAAGTTCTGCCCTTCATATTGGCACACCACTGGCCCATCAATGATCGATAACCTGCATGTTACTGGTTATCTCCGACCAAGATTACATGTCCGCTGGTCTGATTTTATAATAACCCAAGTCAATAGTCACTCTGACCTATCTATACCAACATCATTCTCCATTTCCATTGTATCTGCATACAAGCTTCGTTCAATTCTCAGTCGCTCGTTTTCTGCTCATATCGTTTGGACACACCATAATATTACCTTCTTTCAATGCTCGGGCAATGATTCTTCAGACTTCACTCTTCATAAACATCATTCCTTGCCACCATACACCAGTTTATCTTAAATACCAGCATACATTTATATACACATTCCTGGTTGTTACCTTCAGAATATTTTTTTTATTTTTTTCTTTTTTTTTTTACTTGGAGGTAATATTCCACTTATAGAGAACATGTGTGCTCAATATCATATAGTGCCAAGTGTGGTATGGTAATGGCGTTTAATGAATCCACTACCTTGCAAAGAACCTTAACAGGCCATACGTTACATTGTTGTGTCTTTATCAATATTAGCACTACAGTATCGGACACGTACCCAAAGGGGATCGTGCGGTATGTCCATTTCCAAATTAACATTCTCATGCAATTAGCGCTGTAGCATTGGACATATACCCGGGGGGATCGTGTGGCGGGAGACATTTACTGGTTATGAAACAAGATTTTTATAAATCAAAATCAGCTAAGGATCCGGGTTGAAAATGGAAGGGTCAATCATATTACTTTTCGGTACGAACAAATCTATTGTTCTACGGTCCCCCGTACTCGAAAAGGTGGTTGCCCTTTCACCAGTGTTGCAGCGACTACTAGAATATCGCGAGAAGACATTACATATGTTTACAGCTGATGGCTTGTCACATAGAATATATTATGACTTTGACATTTCAATTGCTAAGCATTTATTCTTTTCAATTCATAAAGGCACGACATTGTACGACAACCCTAACTCCTTATTTCACATCGTTCGGATTGCGGATTACCTTTGTTTCCCTGAAGAAACACTTGCTCGACTATTATCAGGTCGTATACCCTCTTGTGATTTGATTCCTCAAATGCTCGGTTTCTTTCATCAACTACACCGTAAAGGTTACCCTGTTCTAGCCGAATTGTATCTTTGTAACGCCAAGTTACCGCTTACAATGATAGAAGACCCAAACATTCCTTTTCATAGGTTTAAAAAGATATACCGAGATGCTCATAATCTCGAGGAATATTTGGCGAAGCGAGCAAGACCCGGTTGTAATTGCCCTAAGTGCACTCAGCACCGCCAAGAGCGCGACCAGCCCACTGCTTATCGCCCTCAACTACGCTTCCCAGGTCGAATCCAAATGTTTCCTCCACGGACGGCATTGCCGGACTACTTGGCACTATTAGAGTCTAAAACTACCTCCAAACAATAAAAGGTTGATGTTCCTGGTTGGTAATACATTCTTTACATGCATATGTTTCTAGTTATGACATGTCTATGACGGAAACCGTCTGGACTTTTCTCCAGTCATGACGACAATCGTCTGGCAGGACTAGTCATAGGGTAGATAATGTAGAATTTTTTTTTCCTTCTTTTTCTCTTTGACAGACTTAATATTAATAGAATTTTTTTGGGATTGCATCTCAGTTCTCTTTTTCCAATGTCGTGCCGACAATTTTTCTTCATGATAAATTTTCCTCTTGTAATTTTAACATTTATCGCATATTATCCAATGTAATTTCGTTGTAATTTTTTCCTCTTGAAATTTTGATATTATTGAATATTGTCACATGGAATTTCGTTGTAATTTACACTATTATACCCTTAAAATTCATTCACTATTGTCATGAGTATTTTCGTTGTACTTCTCACTTGTACTTGAATTTCATTGAATATGTCAAATGTTTTTTTTCGTATGGTTCCTTTGAATATACTCTTTCTTTACCATACAGTTGTCACATTACGTATTATCCTGTCACATTGCATATTTTAATGTTTTCTTAATATATTGTTGTTTTTTTCATTCCTCATCGAGGTACTATACGGTCAATTGTTTTTTCCTATTTCTTAACTTTTGTCAGTGCATTGTATTTTGGTCTTTTTCATATTTTTACTTCCTTGTGTAATTGTCATCACTTTTTCAATTTATATTGACTCCTTATTACACATTTTATGGTACATTTTTCTATGTATCTTTTATCATATGTATTTTGACGCATTGTCAATGTACCTTACAGTTTATTGATTATTATACATTTTACAGTATTCTTTTTTGAATTTCACAATATGTACTGCAATGAACATTGTTCTCATTGCCTTTTTGCAATCTATCAACTTACCAATGCATTGTAATTTTTTCATCTACCTAAGCATTGTAATTTTTGATTTTTAATATTTTTTTTCTTTCTTCTTCCTCGCATACTTATCAAATTTTTTACTAGCCTCGAGGTCTCGGCTAATTTAACCAAGAGGTATTTATCAAGATCTCAATTCTAAAAGAAAGAAACGAAAATATTAATTTGTGTACAACATATTGAAATCTCTAGTTATTGGAAGATAAAAAAAATCCAAATTTAAGCTAGTGCTTTGATATTGATTG
Source organism: Potamilus streckersoni (assembly GCA_016746295.1). Classification (NCBI taxonomy): domain Eukaryota; kingdom Metazoa; phylum Mollusca; class Bivalvia; order Unionida; family Unionidae; genus Potamilus; species Potamilus streckersoni. The sequence goes on along the minus strand of JAEAOA010000960.1, from coordinate 370,951 downwards.
GAGTGTAGGAGAAGCGTGCTCCAATCAATAATTCATATCCTGAATATAATAAGGACATTGAAATGAATTTAAATTAAGCATTTATTATTGTTCAGCTTTCACTTGGTAATGGAAAAAGCCTAATTAATAAGCCAGTTCAATCGGATAGAAGTCAAATGATGTTTTATTGCACCATTCAATCAATAAAACCTTATTAGATTTCGTTGTGAAGTTGGGAACAAAGTAATTGATAATCACCATAGGGAATAATTAAATTAATTAGGTTTACAATGTGAATGACCACTGGAAGGTTATGGACATGATCCAAAAGGTCGTTACTTGGAAAAATACCGTCCACACTCACACTCTACCCCCCCCCACTAAAACTTGATATAAAGTTAAACCTGTCCTTGGAAAGCACGCGAGAAGCACGCGTCATTTTAGACAAATATCTTTTGAGACTGGATGTAGCACTTGTGATTAAGCAGCTTCCAGAATATAAAAAGGCTTTGAGCTGTTTTATTCTCAGTGCGGGTCCATGCTCAAAAGAGTATTATGTCTATTTCTTACAGGTAAGAAACTTATGCTTTATACTCGCTTTTGGAAGTTAAAGATTTTATAGTGAGTTGTGGTACTCTTCTGAATTATTTTTATTTCATTAATATAATGTAATAGTGAGTTCTCTTTTCTACTATGAAATATTTTACTGATTTAATATTTTACTGAATTGATGTACATTGTATTTATAATATAATATTATTGAGTTCCCTTCTTCCACAATCATAAAGTAACGAAATATTTTACAGCTTCGCTGTTCATTAGTATTTGTTTGAAATAATTACTAGCTTCATGTTATAATTTAATTGAGAATAAATATATATTCTTTAAATAATAAGTACAACATTCACAGATCTTTTTCAGGTCTTTACCTTACAATAAATAAAATAAAATACATTTATTACAGTTATTGAATTTTAGGCTCTTTAAATATTTAAATCACTTGTATTCAAAAATACAGACAAATGAATGGACAAATGAAATACTAGATTGTGGAAGAACTATTTAATAAGTATTGTAATATGTATTGTATGTATTTTCAACATAAATAAATTTACATGTTGTATCTTTAGAATATGTATCTATATATATGTCAATAAAGTGCGGGTCCATGCTCAAAAGAGTATTATGTCTATTTCTTACAGCGATCCCACCTCTTCGCAGCCAAGCATTCCCCACAAAAAGATGTAACCGTATCTACACCATCATATGTGACACCTTATTCTTATGAATGGTGAACTTTCTGCCTTCTCGTAATTAGACACGAGAAGAAGGTTATGATAGAAACGTCTAAAAACAACATCAGACAAATCCTATCATAATACAATTATTTTTAACATTAAAATAAAGAAAGATGAATAAATGAACAAACAAAAACAACGAATGTTTAGGAAAAGTAGTCTTTTATTTATTTCTGTTTTAATGACAGATTCTTTCTTCTTTATGGTTGCTCTCAATCTGCGTAATACCAATGTATCTGAGAGCAGAGAAACACTTTGTTGCTCCAGATACTCTAGCAAACCCTCAGTCCATTGAAGAGCAGATGAAATGTTTATCTTTGTTTCAGGAATAAGTTTCATGTCTTCGTCGCCACTCTCATCAGAATCTGTTGTCTGCCCTTGTGCACTTTTAATGATTTCACTGCTTAACAAAACCTCACACCCTAGATCATCACAATCAACATTAAACCATTCTAAAATATTTCCACTATCAACTTCCTTACCACCCTCTATACTCTGTAAAATGGCGGCTAATTCAGAATTCGAAATCTCTTCTTCATCGAAACTATTGCAGTCGACAGTTTCAACTTCAGGAAATATTTTTTACCATGATTTACTAATTGTGAATGGCTTTATGGAATCCCAAGCATGTGCAACTTCGTAGATAGCATCCAGCAATGATACTGTTTTTGAGAAAGTTTTTAAATCATTGCCTTCTTCCACTAACTTCTGCAGAAGTCGTCCTCTATATAGCATCTTCCTAGCAGAAATTACCCCTTGATCCATTGGCTGGATTAGCGCGGTTACATTAGGTGGCAAATAATGTGATATTATTTTACCGTCAGGAGACTGCAAAACCGCTTCATTTGGATGGCTTGGAGCATTGTCTAATCAAAGAATGGCTTTCTCTGGCAAACATTTCGATCTCAGATGCTCGCGAACTTGTGGTACAAAGTTTTCATAGAACCATATTTTAAAAATTGTGGTTTCCATCCAGGCTTTCTTCTGATTAAAATATTGCACAGACATATTGTTTTTTTCAGTTCCCTTGAAACAACGCGGCTTTTTCGCTTTTCCGATTACAGCTTGTTTCACTTTAAAAGAACGAGTTGCATTTGCGCAACATAAAGCAGTGATTATTTCTTTGCTGGATTTATGCCCCTGTGCTCGACATTCTGATTTATGTGCTAATATTTTTGTGGGAAGACATTTCCAATTTAGGCCAGTTTCATCAGCATTATAAATTTGTTCAGGAGTCACCTGTTGCTCTTCTGTGAACTTTTGATAATCATTTTGGAACTCATTTGCAACTGTTTCATTGTTGCTTAATTTTTCCCCATGTATAGAAATTTCACGTATTCCATGCCGCTGTTTGAATCGCGTCAGCCATCCCGAGGATGCACTGAAATCACCTTCCATTCCTAATGCATCAAAGTATGGTTTTGCATGTTTTGCGCAGATAATTCCTAAAACAGGAATGTTTTGTGCCCTTTGTTGGTTAAACCATTGCAACATCGCTTTATCAAGCTCATCATAAGTTGACAGTTTCATTCTTTTTCTGCTTGATAAGCCACTTGATGAATCAGAATTACTGGCGTAATTTATCAATTTAATTTATTTTTTTTTTCGGAGATCGCGAAATGTTGTTTCACCTATACCTTATTGTAAAGCTAAGTTTTTGGTAGACCCGTCTTGCTCAAGTTTCTTAATTATGTCGACTTTTTGGTTAATTGTTAAAACTACGCGCTTCCTTTTCCGCTCCATCATCCTCTTTCCAACACAAAAACTTATATACAGTATTTTTGGACACAACTGAAGTAGCCTACTGTACCGACAACAACTGAATAGTACTGTTCTTTTAACAGAACACCTTTCACCACTACCAAAAAGAAGGCGTTTAACATCCACAATTTCCTTGGGATAGGAAATAAAGCCCTATTATAAAATTATATAAAAACTCTCGCCGGGAACAGAAAGTAAAGCCCTATTATAAAATTATATAACAACTCTCGCCGGGAACCAGTCGTAACCCCGAGTCGTCGTTAAACAGGTCGGTATAAAATTTTCGATTTTGAAATCGTCGCATTACTCTCCATCTTTTTAAATATGGAGTAAAAAATTCTTAAAAAATAAATTGCCACGGTTCAGCCGCAAAGCGGTTAAACCGCGCGCGGATAATCGAGAGTCTACTGTATATATATATATATATATAAACTGTATATATATATATATATATATATATATATATAAACTGTATATATATATATATATATATATATATATATATATATATATATATATATATATATCCACAGCAAGCCACCTTTTGGCATGCACTCACAATTACAAAAAGAGGATATCTCCCCTAAATATACCATGCAAATAAAAGTAACTCTTCCCACCCTTCTGCATTATTTCCCTTTAAAATTGCTCCTTGTTTTAGCTTGAACAATACCTCAGTAAGGATGCTCTCATTGGCAGAATGGTGTAGGTGGGTTTTTATAGTAATGATAAAGTTAAAATTATGTTCGAGAAGAAAATTCACAAGCAAGTTTGTTTCCCCAGATCCAGTTTTTCCAGCAATAAGTTAATGACAATCTGGAAGTTCGTTTTCATCTTTATGTTTCATCAACCGCTCGATATCAAAGTTTATTATCGACAGTTTTACGATTATTGTTATACAGTTTTATGTTACATAAAATTATAAGACAATAAATAACTGATAAGCTATTATACAAAATTTAGAACATTGTTAGAAAATTCGTCGGCTAAATCCCAGCATGGTGACTGATCTAAATATGCAACTCTTGATAAGCTTAAAAAATTAAATCAATAATTTATTAAACAACACAAGTGTTGATCAAAATGAATAATAAACAAGGACGATTAAAAACAAGTCATATATATTTGACAGATGAACTTGTACAAATTCCCACCGATGTTGATAATAATATCCTTACTTTTTCTGATCAAGGTAAATCAGTTGACGATTATATCAAGAAAGCTAGCGCGTCATTTACAGGTAACATTATCATGAATAAAAATAAAATTATGTAATTTAGATCCCAGCTGCAGATACGGATGCAGCAACAAAAATAATACGTAGATGATCAAGAATCTAAGGTGGTATTAGTGGGCGGTGGTGTCATGCGTGCACTTCTCAATATGAATAATAATGACAGTAATAACTTCAGAACACCATAATCAGATTTTGACGACGCAACTAAAAATGCATCGACGTTAAGCACATTCTGTGACAATGACTGCAATCAACAATGAAATTACCGGATTCACAATTGGTTATAGTAATCACATACAAACGTTCCTGAAGGTTCGTAGAAATACAAATAGATATATTAATGAATTTTTGGAATTCCTGCAGTTATAGATATTTAGCTCTTTGTCATTAGCACAACATTAAGCGATATTATCAGTGGAATTCCTAATATCATTCAAAAACTAATCTGAATAAAATTCATAACAACATCATATACACAGTATCAGGCTCATCAGGATGGACACCGCAAAATAACACTTTCAAACATTTCGAAAAAGTCACTGGTGTCTATAGGCTGTCCGTATTTAGCACTGCAAAAATTTAGTAATTTTACCACATATCTATGATGTCATTCAACCGATAAAATTTCTGAAACTATATCTGTAGTGATACAAAAGATGCCTAAGAAACAATTTTGCTAAAAGCATATGATGAAAAGTTAACCACAGCGTCTTACAGGTGGTATCTGGTATTTGTAGCTGAAACTCTATAACCAATTACTTAATTAAATGACTTAATTATAATAAATCAAACCCAGGGACTGGCACTGGAGTATTTAATATTGTATAAAATATGTAAACAAATATTATATAATTAAAAAAGTATAATTGATTTAGTCATATTTCAGATAAAATTCCAAAGCAAGACGTAGAGCCCTAATACAATATTACAGACATTATCATAAAAAGCTTTGCAGCGTGAAAAATGTGACTAATGCTACAACAATACTTCGAGTCATATCATATTTAACCACTGCTAATAACTAGCTCTGGTATATTAAATCCGCTTTTGTTCATAGTATCTGGTGTATTTGTTTCTCTTGCAACAGCGCGTAAAAAAATTGAACTTCGATTCACTACTAAAACAATGCTTGCCAAACAAAAAGTATCAACTATAAAAAATACTTGATTAGATACGATCTTATTTGCGTGGTATAAAATATGATATGAACTATTTAATACGAGCGTTTCGTATCATTGACAGTACGTTACAGATATTCGGCCAATGAGAGTTAGAAGGCATGAAAAAATTATAATAAAATATGGGTTAAAACAGATGCTTGTCTGTATAGCTTTAGTAATGCTGTTTTCAAAATGTTCGTCAGCTATATTGGCAATGAATGTCATTGAATCATCTGCCCTACCTCTTATTTCTTCGTCATCTTCAGTTGCGAGTAATCATACTGATTCATATTGTTGTGAGACAGGATAATCATTTTTTATACAATTGATTATTATTTTAATTGTTATGCCAGTATTGCGTGAGGCTGATTTGATTGAACTAAATCTCTTACAAAATATGTTTGCTAAGTAAAATCCAACAGTTCAAACTGACGTTGTTTGATATCCAATCTTTTATAATATTTCATTTGTTTAATATTAAAAAATATTTGGCTAAAATTTCCTTTGGATTTCAAAATTTCATCATATTTTTAGATAAAACTTTAGAAAAGGGTGTTTTATGACGGAGAGATCGTCTTTGGGGTGGTAAAAATGTCAATATATTCATTTTAGTAGCTGATGATCGTTTCTGACCTAAAACCCTCTTTAGTTTCAAAATCTCATATACCTATACTACTCAAGTATTTTTTTCTGTTCTAAAATGAACATATAAATTCTACCATGTTAAAAATGTAGATTACACACCAGTGAAACAACATTCTTATTGGATGAATACTCTCAAATAAGAATGTTTGAAAAAAGAAATTCACTATTTGCTGGAGAACGACTTCTTTAAACAAAGCGACTGAGTTCGGCACATATTTTTGTGCATGAATCTGTTAATAATTTCCGTATGTGTCCTGGTTATAGAAACAATATCAACAAAAACATCCATTTCCAATACCAAGAATGTATTGTAGAAATTGAAAATATGTCGCCAAGTTAGACCTTTTGAAAGAATTCTGACAAGTTCCACTCACACAAAGAGCAAAGGGCATTTCGGCACTTGTAACTCCAGATGGATTTTACCAATATAAAGTGATACCGTTTGTGATGGAATAGTTACCTTCAACTTTCCAATGTTTAATGAACAAGATAACGTCTGATCTAGAGTAAAGACACTTACAATTATGACATCATGATCTACAACGACACATGCATAGATCACTTGGAAACCATTCATTAGTTCTTAGATCGACATAGTGATGCAAATTTGACAACATATTTAGGTAAGGGTGAGTTTTGCTGTACTTGTGTTACATTTTTAGTACATGTTTTGGAACATGGTCAAGTAAAACATACAGAAGTTAAGGTTAAGGGTGTCTATTTTCAGCATCTATCAGTTCTTTAGCTCCAGATTTTAGTCAGTGATTTAAAGAGTTTGTTGATGGAAATACAATATTGACTTATTTTGTATACATGTTGTACCATTCGTAAGATGTTTTACTATGCAATACGAATTTTATACATGGTTGACTAATATGTAAAAGAAAAACCTTTCTTTATGAGGAGAGTTGTTTAAGTTATCTATTTCTATATTATGTGCTTTAATTTTCATTTTATAGATGCATTTTATAATACTCATTGGTTTTTTACTCTTTGTTGTTACTTAGCTTAAAACCATTGAGTCATGACAGTTTGGGTTCGAATCTTGGGTTCGTCCAATATAGGAATATCTGGAAAGCTTGCTTAGCAACTTTCCATGGTTCCTCCCTGTGTTTTTCCCGGGTTCTTCCTCCACCAAATATACTGTCCGCCATGTAAACAAAAATGGCATGAAACCCATAACAACATACGGCACATACAGTTGATATTCAAGACAATGTTTATACATTTTCTAAACACACCGAGTGTGTACACTGTAAAATTCTTAATTAGTAGTATACACAGCACACACATTTGATACCTACTATAATTTTAATACTCCTACACACAGGGCGTACACTGTAAAATCTTAATTGTATAGACAGCACACAGTTCGTAGTACAATGTTAATTACAGGGGCCCAGAGTGGCCGAGTGGTCTAAAGCGCTATCCGTTACGGATCACTGCCATCTCACCTCTGGTCTGCGTGGATTTGAATCTCGGATCTAGCCGATGTGGATATGTAAAAAAGCTTGCCAATAGCTACTCGCTGGTCGGTGGTTTTTTCCTGGAATTTCCCGGGTTCTTCCTCCACCATTAATACTGCCCGCTATGTATAACCTATTATGTGATGAAAAATGGCGTTCAATCATACAACAACGACAACAACAATATTAATTACACGTTCTGCATTCAGTATATACTATTAAAAACCTTAATTACTTGTGCGAACTGCATACTAGTTGATCTTCAGCACAATGTTATTGCACTGCACACGTAATTAGAACTCAGTACAATGCTAATACATTCTTCACACCTAATTCGTACTCAAGACCAACAATATCAATGGAAGGGGTTATAATGGTGATTTTAACTCATTACTGGTTTTATCATGCCAAGAAAAAGAATTAAATTCGCTGCCAAATAACACAATGAAGCATAGAGCCTAGCCTAGCCTGGTTGGGTATCGAACATGTAACCTTTGGATTATGAATATGATGATGTACCAGCTGAGATACTGCACCTTCCACTAACAATGTTAATATACACTCACTGCACACATAGTTGAAATTTGGTACAAACGGTGTTAATACAGACTGCCACATCGTTGATACTTCATACAATCATTCCTACTCGGTCCACATAGTTGATATTTGGTACAAACTAAATACCAACTGCCACAACGTTGATACTTCATACAATCATTCCTACTCGGTCCACATAGTTGATATTTGGTACAAACTAAATACCAACTGCCACAACGTTGATACTTCATACAATCATTCCTACTCGGTCCACATAGTTGATATTTGGTACAAACTAAATACCAACTGCCACATCGTTGATACTTCATACAATCATTCCTACTCGGTCCACATAGTTGATGCTCCGTACGATGTTAATTCACACCCTCTGCATATAGTTCGTACTTGATGCAAACAATATTAATACAAACTGCATACCTAATTTACACTTAGCACAAACAATGTTAATACACACTCGCACAATTCTTTCCATATTGCTAAGTTTTTGCTGGGTCATTTTGCTTGCACTGAGGTGTAACGAATGTGTTACACTAACTTGTTTCCCGTTTATCGTTCATCTTGACTATCCCTTCCCCGGGCTGTACCAAAGGTGTGGTTTGATCCACTAAAATATTTTGAAACGTACAGTTAGTTTTCCTTTCTTTTTATTAAACAATAGATTGTCAACTAGAACTTACACATACAACTTTCATTGCCATTATTGTTGATACAACAGTGCTTCATTATTGTTAAATAGTTTGTGATTATCCATGTCATATGAATACTATTTCTTGGCTACGATCTTAATTCATCGTTGAAATAAAGCTACTGATAAAGACTCTAGTTAACCCTTTATCATTATTCCTATATGCGCCATGTTGAAAGAAATTGGCAGTACATAATGTGCCCTAAATTCAGTGATAATTATATATTTTTCTATTTAAGAATTGACTGAACTTCAGATAAAAATCTAGGGATGGGGAGAATTAAGCAAAACCACCGTGTAGAAAATATGAAACAGGAGAGGCAACTACTACTGTAACTATTCTGCTTTCAAGTCCTTGCATTACAAAGTAGGTACACATTGAAAAATGTTTAATATCTTTACCAACAGTAGTTTTTAACTTACACTGGGATAGAGTTTTCTTACTGAACTTTACATTTAGATCATTCATGGTTTCATAGCATTGAGGTTAATAAAGAATTATACTTCAACATTATAAAAATGCACCATGTTCAAGCATACTGATAAGCACAAAGTGCCATAAATTCTGTGATTTTCTTGAAACAGATAAATATTCTGATGTTTATATTCTATGCTAAGTATGCAAAGTATTGATTGAGTTTCAGCTCAAAATGGGGTAGGGTGAAATACGACAGAACACGTACCGATACGAGACATGGGAAACAACTGCTGTTCTTATTTTGATTTCATGTGCATGTGGTCTAGATTAAAATATAGCACTCAAGCAGATCAACTGGATTAAACAGTTGGTAGACAAGTACAAACATACTGAGCTTTGTGGTTGCACCACCTAACTGATGTTACGGGCTAAGAAATGTAAGAATTGCGTGAGATTTGTATGTATGTCTCTTTTATTGCATGATAGTACAGCATTACTAGAACAGCATTACTAAAGGTTTGATTTTGCGTGTACATGGGTGATCAAGTCAGTTTATATTCCAAATTGTATATTGTTACGTGATGGCTCATTCTATGTAACAAAAAGAAAAGTGCACAACAAGCTTTACAAATTTTAACAATCGTACAATTTTACTAAAATACAAAATAATGTAAATTATTTAAAACAAAGACTTACGGTTTACAGGAATGATCCAAATTTTGTTCAAAAATAAAAAGAATACAAGTCCTGAAAAAAAGTTCTAAACACAATCTAAGTATAATGTTTCGGTCCAAAATGGTGGCTGACCACATCAAACGAAGGCTAACCGCAATTTCCAGAATTTTCCCCAAAAAAAAAACGATATGCGTGTTGTCCCGTTCCAAAATTAGCAAGAAAATGTCCAAATAGGCAATGTTGCTCGCTAGGAAAGTTGTAAAGAAGTGAAGAATGGTTCCTCTAACACGGCATGTTATTTTATGTAGATATAATAGTATGACACGACTCGACTACGACAGACTGTCCTTGACTGTTGGCTCTCGAACTGGACAGTCTGTACGTGACAAAATCTCAAAGCATATATGGGAAGCCTAATGCGTAGCCTGAACTGCACTCGCACGAGGAAGCATGCAATTTCCCAATACTTCTGAACAATGAATTTTTGTCTTCATACACAGCACGTGCCAATAATAATTAGACTTAAGTAAACTTATCATAAACATGTTAGACGATATAATGAAAAAAATGAAATAAAAAGATTTATACAAAATTGATTCTTTAACGCACTTGAACTCCAGGGTCGAAACACCTTCCCCCATATAAAGAAAAAAAAAAGATTTATGTAATAAAACTTTTTTTTCTTAGCAGATATTAATTCTACACAAGGTAAAATTTTGAAATAATAAAAACACTTGTAAATTAATAAAAATGACATTTCTACACAAGAAATTATGAAATAGCCTTGACCTTAGTTATAGTTTTAATATGTCCATGTCCCACAATATGTCCTAGGAAGGTAACACGTGCATGGCATAACTCACTTTTAGATAAATAGTCAGATTTGCATCAGTGACTTTGTCGAAGAACGTCCGAAATGTAGTTGTATGTCCTTTCCAGGTGTTGTTGTAAATGATGATCAATATATGCATCGCAGTCGTCTAGACCAGAAATTATCATATTCATAAGGCGTTGAAATGTATTTTGAAAAAATCTTCATCCCAAAATAAAAACACTGAATTGGTAAGTCCATCTGGAGTCACAAATTTCAATTTATTTTCTCTTCCTTTACGGGAATTTGCAAAACTTCAGGAGGTCGAATTTAGTGACGTATTTGGCATTTCCAATTTTGTCGATACAATAATAGATTCTTGGCAGTGGAAACGAGTCTGCTTTTGTCACAATTCACTTTCCTATAATCCGTACACATTTCAGATTTTTATCCTGTTTGTAAACAACAATGCACGGTGAACTCCAGTCACTCTTACTGGGCTCTATACATTTGTCCAGTAATTACTGCATCTTTTTTTTAAAAAGTGTAAAATTTGGTTTGTCCTTGTAGGCACATCTGGAAACACGTTTATATTCGGACAACAAATTGTTTAAGTTCAGTTTTTTCTTGCAAATTAAAACAGTTTCTGGTCTAGATTTTTTACAACTTCCAAATTCTGTAGACTTGTTGTTCCAATATTGGTAGTATCCAGTTGAAATCCTTCATGTAAATATACATTTGGTGGGACAGGTACAACTAAATTATTTCATTATTTGGCTATTTCTTTAAAAACAGTAGTACTCCATTTATTTATTTAGACTTGAGTACGAATCTTATAATCTAAATCATTTTCTTCTTTACTTTGTAAGGGCCATAGAATCGTATTTGCAGAAAATTGTGCAGAATAAGCAAGAGAGACTGAACTTTATTACTGGAGCCAAAAATTCTCTCTAGTACGTATTGGTGAAACTATAGTTTCATTTTCGACTTGATTTGCCGAATGCCACATTCAAGTGCAATAAGCTGGAACATACCAGACTTTAACTTTGACCTTTGACCAAACTGATCCAATCTGAGAGGGCCAAATTGAACGAAATTCCTCAAAGGAATTACTTATGAAATACTTGTTGACACATGCTTGATTGTCAACAAATTTTGGTTACATGGCATGGTCCTTGGTAAGCATCAATACAATCTACTTCAACTCTACTTAATGGTTTGTTAAATGCAGGAATTGTTTTCAAGTAAGCTTTAAGAATGTTTTGATTTGGTTTTCCTACAATTTGACATACCTGACAAGATCTGCAAAACTTTGAAATATCACTTTTCATTTTCGGCCAATAGAATTGAGTCAAGATCTTGTGATACGTTTTATTTCTTCCCAAATGACCACCCATAGAAGTTTCATGGGCCAAACAAAGTATTTTCTGTCTGTAAAGTTTTGGAACCACAATTTGATATTTTACTGAGCAATTGTAACTAGCAGGTACCTGGGGAGGTCTCCATTTTCTCATAAGAACTCCATTTTTAATGAAGTAGCAGACAGGTGCTTCCGTTGCTTCAGTTTCACTAACGGCCCGCTGAAACAAACAGGTGATCTCAGGATCCTTCTCTTGTTCAACTATAAGTGATTGTCGTTTATCACCCTGATCAGATAAAAGAGAATGAGTATTCAAAAGAGGATCACTATGATCAATACCTATGAACTGATCCAAATTAGAAGTGAAAGTGACCTCATCAAAAGCTTGACCAATACACGTGTCAGCTAAAGGAACACAGTCCTTATCCAAATCATTCTCAAGAACTTTATTTGCCAAAGCTCTGGTAACTGAACAAGCTGAACATAAATCAGGGATTTCTTTTTCGATAGGATCAACTGTCTGATCCAAAGAAGGCTTGTCAGTTACAAGTGGATTAACCACAACCTTGTCTCCAGCTAAGTCGTTGCCTAGCAACAAATGAACGCCCTCAACAGGTAAGGCAGACACTACACCGACGGTCACATGTCCTGAAACTAAGTCTGATGTCAAATTAACAGAATGGAGAGGAACATTAACAAAGCCGCACTCTACTCCCTGAATGAGAAAACTCTCATTAGAACAGGTCTTCTGAGAAGAAGGCAACACACCTGAAACTAAAAGACTGAGAAGTTCCTGTATCCCTTAAAATTTTAATAGGGATAGGATTGGTCAAATCACCCAAGAGTGATATAGAACCCATCCACATGAATGGTTCAAAATTCTCCAAAACATAATCAGACTGAGGTTTATCAAACCCAACAAATGTACTGTTTTCAATACATGACCTTGACCTTGACCTCCTAGAAATGAGAGCATCTGGAATAGGTCTATGTTGATTCTGGTGCCTATATTTCAATTTGAAGCACTTAGAAATGACGTGTCCTTTTTTCTTACAATAGGTACACGTAGGTAGAGACAAGGGTTTAGAATCAAGTCTCTCAGTGGCTTGACTTTTAGAAGTTGTGCCAGATTGATTTTTACTGAGAGTCGTATTTGTTTAAAACATCTTTCTATCAATAGATTGCTGAGTAAAAGATTTGTTTACAGCAATAATTTTATGAGTTAAGGAATACCTATCTGCAGCCAGAGCAGCATTTTCCAATGTCTTAACCTCATGATCTTCAAGGTGATTTTTGATACCACTAGGAATACAGTTTTTGAACTCTTCGAGTAATACCAGTTGTTCAAGTCTTTCATAATCATGTTCAATTTTCTCAGACAAACACCATCTCTTGAACAACTGTTCTTTTTCCCTATCAAATTCATCATAAGTTTGTATGTCTTTTTTGTAACCTTTGAACTTTTGTCGATATGCCTCAGGAACTAACTCGTAACCTTTCAAGATGCATTCCTTAACCAAATCGTAAACAGAACTTTGTTGTACTGATAGAGATATGTAGATATTTCTGGCCTTGCCATGAAGTACACTCTGCAATAATTGAGTCCAATACTCTCTTGACCATTTTGAATTCTCAGTTACTTTTTCAAACATAATAAAATATTTGTCTACTTCCTTTTCACTAAAAGGGAAAACTAATTTGATATTTCCTATAATGATAAACTTTTCATGAGATGCGGAATTATGCCTGTCACTTGCCAGATCTAATTCTTTCATTTTAATTTGCATCTCTCTCTCTCTTTCTCTCTTTCTTCTAATTTCATTTGTTCCTTTTGTAATTCTATTTGCCTATCTTTTTCCTTTTCTTCAAATTGTAATCTCATTTCTTCTTTCTTAAGTTCAAGTCGTTCTTTTTGTAGTTCAAGTTGCCTTTCTTTTTCTTCTTTTTCTAATTGTACTCTCATTTGTTCTTTTTGTAATTCTATTTGTATTTGCATATCCTTATCTCTCTCTTCTTTCTCTAATTGCATTCTCATTTGTTCTTTTTGTAGTTCAAGTTGCCTTTCTTTTTCTTCTTTTTCTAGTTGTGCCCTCTGAAATTCAAATTTATATTTCAACTTTAGTTCTGCAATTTTAACGTCAGCATCGGTTAAAGTCTTACTGACGGAGGCCAAAACACTTTTGTCCAAAATATTCTTCTCAATCAAATGTTGAAATATAATTGTCTTGATTTCTTCTCTAGTTAAAGAAGTTTTTGCTTCAGATAGTTCATACTTTCTGGCAAGTTCAAGCAATTCATCCTTCCTAAAACTCTCCAACTGTTCTTTGGTTGGAGTAGAAAGAAAGCTCTCCACTCTCGACATTTTTAAAGAAAAAGCTTGTTGTTTTCACTAAATTTCAAATAAGTTAACATGGGGAATTTATCTTTCAAATTTAAGCCAATTTCAAATATCCCGGACGAGCCCCCAATTCTTTTTATGTTACGTGACGGCTCGTTCTATGCAACATAAAAAGAAAAAGTGCACACAAGCTTTATAAATTTTAACAATCATACAATTAATTTTACTAAAATACAAAATAATGTAAATTATTTAAAACAAGACTTACGGTTTACAGGAATGATCCAAATTTTGTTCAAAAATAATAAAAAGAATACAAGTCCTGAAAAAAGTTCTAAACACAGTATGAAAGTATGAAATTTCGGTCCAAAATGGTGGTTGACCACGTCAAACGAAGGTTAACCGCCATTTCCAGAATTTTCACAAAAAACGATGTATGTGTTGTCCCGTTCCAAAATTAGCAAGAAAATGTCCAAATAGGCAATGTTGCTCGCTAGGAAAGTTATAAAGAAGTGAAGAATAGTTTCTCTAACACGGCATGTTATTTTACGTAGATATAATAACAAATTCTTCTTCTGGCACAACAAATTAAAAGTTGTATGACTCGACTCGACTACGACAGACTGTCCGTGACTGTTGACTCTCGAACAGACAGTTTGTATGTGACTGTTGACTCTCGAACAGGACAGTCTGTACGTGACTGAGTATGAATCACAAAATCTCAAAGCATATATGGGAAAACTAATGCGTAGCCTGAACTGCACTCGCACGAGAAAGCATGCAATTTCCCAATACTTCTGAACAATGAATTTTTGTCATCATACACAGCACGTGCCAACATGAATTAGACTCAAGTAAACTTATCAAAAACATGTTAGACGATATAATGAAATGAAATAAAAAGATTTATACAAAATTGATTCTTTAACGCACTTGAACTCCAAGGTCGTAGCAATATGGTACTCTTCGCTGGAAATCCTGCTCTGTCTCCTTAAACAATTAAGGACATGCTGCTTTCCTGAGATTTCCGCTGATTGTGCTTCTGCATTACCTTCGCAAATCTCCGTTCAGAGTCTGTTACTCCAGTATGGAGGAGACTGTACGAGATCTTTCGAGTACTCAGGATAAAAGTTGTTGTGTTTCACTGATAATTTTAGAGAATCTTTGAATGGTTTTCTTCATGACTTCATGAGATCGCTTTCCCCCATTCAGTTCGCCGATGTCGCTCTTCTGACATCCTTGTGACGTAGTCTTCCTATCTCATCTATAATTTCCTCAGCAGAGTATGAACGCTTGCAATGTCTGCATGTGTGAAAACCTCAGTGTCTAGACCCTTGTCCTGAAATCTTTTCCTCAAGCAGCCTATGTGAAAATGATTCATCTTGGTTAGGTGTCTGTACATCGTCAAGGTTTCGCAAGCATGCTGCAGGATCATCATTACAATGGCTTACGAACGTTAAGGTTATCAAGTGCATCTGAAATGCTAAGGTGGGTCTGTTGACCAGTGTTAACATGAAGCAGGCAATGTTTAGGGCACCTTTTCTAGCCCCTTCCTTATGCTACGGAGGAAAGTAGTGTGATCCTAAAATGGGATGGTCAGTCACCTAGGGAGCTGCCGAGTTCCACTGCTGCTTCGACCCAGTGAAAAGTGAGCTGAACTTCCCGTTTTCCTATCAGCAGCAGCTCCCAGTGTATCCAAACCTGCTGTTTTGCCGCTCGCCCATCGTCACAGGACTTGAATGAATCGCGCGCGCGTGTGTGTAATGTTGTGACTTGCTCATGAGTTGAATGAATGGTGTGTACATGTGTGCGTATATGTGTGTGTGTGTATGTGTGTGTGTGTGCAAAATGTGACTTGCGTGTGAGTTGGATTTAAGTGAGGTACGATAGTGTCGAAATGTATGTTGACAGTTACGGATGCAGTGGAGGACCGTTAAATCATGCTGAACCTGAGCTGATGTCTTGTGCTGTCCACACATCTTGTGCCATCTGCCTTCAATGGGGGGGGTGTATTGTGTGGGGTTAATATCTACTAAACCTCCTGATCCACCACAAATGACTTTGTTGCTGTCCACTCTGCGTCAACGGTCACATTTAGTACCGTCTTCTATTACGTACGTTAGAAGGTGATGAAAAACACATTGGTGCAAGTTTTACTTTAATAGTTTACATCAATGTAAAGTTATTAGAAAATTATAGTACCCACCGTAATAGCAATATTTGCATATAGTACCTATATGTAAAATTAATGTTTATATGTATATAAATATTTTTTATTTTTTAATACAAATTTTTAAACAAGTCTGGCTGTAATCATCTTGCATTTTTAAGTGTATTTTACCGAACACTTTCATGTCATAATAGCATTGTTGTTGCTGCTGCTGGTTTAACTCCATTTGTCATCACGCAAGAGCCACTATGCAAGGCGGCAAGTACAAATGGTGGAGGAGGAATCCAGGAAAACCTCCAATAAGAACCACCAACACACGGGAGGCTACTAGCAAGCTGTCTTGCATACAAATATTGGCAAAGCTCGAGACACGAACCCACACGGATATTGGTGACACGGCATGACACATGAAACCGTGTAAGTGTCTCAAATGAATATTATGCGATGAATTTGTAACCTTTTTTCTACTTATTCTAAATCAATAGTGCTTCATAGTTAACTGAAAATAAAAGAAGAATAAACACATTTACTGTTCTAGATTTACTCACGAGTACAGCAGACATGATACAAACGAGTACATAAACTTTAAAAGTTATAAGGGATCTAATTGTTGTTATCACCGATTCAATATATAGCTAATATGACAGTCGCGTGAATATGGCTGATTTGACAGTCACGTGGATCTTACAACATAATATTATATAACAATTGATCTTTTTATTAATTAACCATTGCTAAGTATATTTATATTTATTTTTACTCTTGATACATAATTTAATTTAATTTTTATAATTCTTTTTCATGGATGTAATGTATACAGAATATGTTAAAATCCGTCTGATCTACGTGATTTGAGTATGGGACATGATCTACAAAATAAACAGTAAACTATCACCGACATCTAAAATCAAATAATACAACCTTTAACTCTAAACATGATATAGAAAATATACTTTCTCAGAGGTCTTTTTAAAAAATGTTTTATCATAGTCTAATTATTCAGCATATTTTGGATGATTTAACAGTCATTAAAAGAATGCACATTTAAAATTCAGATTAAATCATTCAGAAAGTTTTAGTCAATCTTTTATATTTTTGGATCTTAGGGTATATTTCTACAATTCTCTCTCCTGTAATTGGATCTTCGAAAATAAGTTTAAGTTATTGAAAATGGATAATGTACGAAAGAGAAATAATGTAAAATTATACAGTCGCGTAAAGAAAAATTGTAAACTTAACAAGTATATTTCCTCTTCAAGAACAACAGTGACAAATAAGTGTAATGTAAAATGTAGTAAAAATAATATGGAAATGTTAGTCATAACAATAAATGAGAGCCAATATATTTATTAGGACAGAATTTGTGAGAATAAGTACAATGATTAAAATCGTATTAAAAGTAATTTTCATTAAATTATTTTGAAAGCCAATTTCTACTAAAATGTGTTGAGATTAACGTTCTCTATTTCTGTACTACAACTGTATACTACTTCAATAAAGAGCATGCTTTTATGAGCGAGTTCAAAAAATAAACTATAAAATAAAATTCTCTCGTATCCAAAGGTCAGCAAATTTTAGACTTGGTGAGAAGCTGCTAAACATGCAATTTGTTAGATCCATAATGGAAGAGTAAGCTAGATGATTCATGAGTTTCCCGTGGGAAAAGACGAGAGCCTGTTCTGATTCGAAATGAACCAACACAATTATCTAGATAATTGTCCATAATTGATCGTGAGGATATTTTCAAACTGCATATAAATTGAGAACAAGCTTGAGCAAAATCTGTTGTTCATTGATCGATCAGAAGACGCTAGTCTTTCCTTACAGGTAAGATTCGTCTATGTTCGTAAATTATTTAAAATATAGGAACTCTTTAATGTTTAAGATTTTTACCGTAAAGTTCATACGTTTTTGACATTTTTGAATATTCTTGTTTTTTTTATCTTATAATGTAATGAAATTAATTGTTTTGGAGAAAATTATTAATTGTTTTGGAGAAATTGTATTTATTTATATTTGTGATAATTATTATAGGTAAAGACGAATTCACTACAAACTTCATGTTTAGATTTAATTTGGAAATAAAATACTCTTTAAGTAATAAAGAATAATGTTTAGTAATCTATTTCAAATTAGTATTCTATTTTAAATTTAGTAAAATACATTTTTCAAAATGATTTTTGCATAAATCGCAACTATTGAAATTCATACCCGTTGGCCATCATGAATTTAAATGAGATATAATTATTTGTATTATATTATAAAAATGCAGAAATTATGCAAAAACAAGAAGTTGGTAAGCTGGAAGGAAAAGTATAACATATGTGTTTCGTGTATTCTAATTATAGAGACTAATTTGAATGAGTCTGTAGAATGTAGCACTATATATCTATATATCAATTATTCAAATAAAAGTCGTTCACTGGTCGATCAGAAGACTCTCTCTCTCTCTCTCTCTCTCTCTCTCTCTCTCTCTCTCTCTCTCTCTCTCTCTCTCTCTTTTTTTATGGGCAAATACATCTCTTAAAGTTGATATTTTTTTCTTCTCTTAGCGCAGAGAAAGTGAAGTTGGTCATGAAAACAACGTTTTCATTACATCTTGACTAATTCCTCATTAACAATCGTTACAAAGTCACTGTACAGAAATATTGGATGGGTGGATGAGTTACGAAAAGTTCAGAAAAGTGCTCAAGTTACGAAAAGTTAACTTCATTGCATCGGTGTAATATATATTTCAAAACTGCTATTAAGAGCTATACAAACTTGATTTTGGCTTCGAAAACTAAAGTTAAAACTGGTGGGAAAAGTGCTTCTAAAATCTTTATTTTGTAGATTTCTATGAAATTGGCATACATATTTAAAATTTAAACGTGCATGTATGAAAAATATTCTCTCGTTTTTATTTTTAAATCTTGTTTCGGTTTTAAATGTTCTTTTTTTCTTCGAATATAGTTATTAATGGCAGTGATGTTTATAATTTTACTGTTTTTCACGAGCGTCCATGCACCATATTTTGTTGATATTTTGTCCGAATAGTAGCTAAACTTCATCTGAGTATCATGTGACCACAGTTGGCAACAGGTGTAGCTATACAAGTTCTTTACATAGATTGCACTTCAGTTTGCGTTTTGCACTTGGCTGTTTTGAAAGTTGGGCCGAACAAAATCGGATGGTCATCTGTACATTGTCTTTTAACGGACAGGTCTTTGAAAACTGTCGGAGTCACATGAAAATCACTTAGGTTGTAGGTCTTGTGCATTCCAAGAATTCTACCGCCCACAATACAACATAACCTCTTAATGTCTGTGATCCGTTGTTCTTTGTAAAGAGTCACGACTGGGTGTTGTAAGCCATTCGCGTTTGGCAGTTTGGACGAATTTGCTTCTTTTTGTCATTTCTTCCACGCAAACAATATGGTCGGCGGTGTTCCCTGATTTAGATAGGCTGTGCTTTGTTCTTGCTATTGAATGATTATGAGTTTACAAAAGAACAATTATAATAATAATAAACGAATGTGTGAGAACCAAATCTATTTTTCCGCGGTGGACATTGCAATATCGTCTTTGAAGGAAGTCCACAGATAAAAAGAACCGCAATCAGCTCATTAATTCTTGCCTGACTTATGCCATTTACAAACCCCGCAAGGGGGTACCGGTTATTTAAGGGTGCGGGCTATATCACATTTTTTACACGTACGGTAATATTTCAATATATTGTTTAAAAAACACGAGTAATAACATGAACGCCGACTTCGTCCACTGACCTTGTTGCCGGAAACACATGCATTCGATATAATATAAAATGGCGTGCATGTTGATTTTTTGATGTGCAGTTTGGTGTCAGATTGGCTTTTGTAAAAGTTCTGTATTTCGCCTCGAAGTAATTGATTTATTTTTAAATTCGTCCAAGGTAAGTACCCATGCTCTGTCAGTTTACCATGCCGACAACCCTCCAGCGAAATTTTTCCTCGGCCTTTTTTAATTTTAGCGATGAAAAAGAAAAATTATTTAAAAATGATCATCTCGCGCAACGAGCGAATGGCAGAATTTTACAAGTTAAATAGCTTCACGTGGGTCTGCGGTTCTTACCGCGGATTTCCCGGTTTCTTACTCCACCATTAGTACTGGTCGCCATGTATAGCCTATCGTGTGCTGAAAAATGGCGTTAAGCCCCAGAACAACAACCAGTTTTTACCAGAAAAGCAGCTAATTTTTCTCGAAGTGATTTATATTTTATATTATTTATGGCATGAATTATCGGCGAGATGTCACCGTTGCAAATCATCTCGATAAGCAATGTCATGAACGTAACATGCTTGATCAATTCCATTTACGATATATTCACCTGGTCGAGGTTGATCTTGATTGTCAAGACGAATATCTAAATAAGTTCCTGGCCCACAATAACGAAGCAGCAATATCCATCTCCTGTCTTTACGCTGGAAATAAATTTATATTTTTTTGTGCCACACTTGTCGCACTTTGGTTATTATTGTGGCTGCCCTGCATCGAACACAATATAAATTCATATTATTTATCATACGGATATAAGTGATTTTTCTGCGACACGAAATCAGAAACCAGTCAAGCATCACCCAGCGCTACCGTACTCCATTAGAATAATATTAGCTCCACCCAAAAGTGGGAAGACGCATTTACTACTTAATCTGATAATGAGATGGCTGAAGTGGGATAAATAATATTTGATAGCGCAATCTGTGGACGATCAGCGATGGAATGAAGTACTTAAAGATTTTAATGAAAATGCAAAAGTGTTAAATGAAGATAGTGACGTCATCAACTTTATGATGTTAAGGGTACGTCCACTTCCTTCAATCCTCCTACCTTGAATGAATGAATGGAATGGTATGATTTACTTAATTATTGAATGAATGAATGGAATGGTGGTATGATTTACTTATTTAACTTGAATTTCCGTCGCTTTCGACAAAAAGGTATTTGCGACAAGTTTATGACTGCAAGTCGTGCCAATTAATTAATTATAGAAGAGGAAAATAAGAGCCACAGTTCATATTGCTCACATAGCGAGTGGACAAGAAAGGCAGGTGGGAAGTAAACGAAGTGCCCACGTCCATTGAAGGTAACCTTATAATCCTTGGTATAATCTTGATCTCAGTTGCCCGAAAAATGAATATGTCGTATTTTGACAATTTTGATAAAGATTTTAGATATGCAAGGACATTGGTTCAAATAATGTATTTTGGGTAATGTTTTTTATTTTTTCCAGCATTAATATGAGGGGTTAGATAAACTATATCGTTTTCTGCATTGTGCGAAGGGACCTGATGGCAAGTTTTTTGCCATTGTATATTGTTTAATTTGAGGTCTTAATGACTAATATCTAATTAGTTGCCTCACTGGACCTAGTGGTCCTGGGCGTTAGACTACTTATTTAGAGGTCTTAATGATAGTCCTAAAATGTTTACTTGCCGCATTGTGCAACTGAGCGTGATGGTCTTGGGTTTTCACCACCTTATAATACTGAGCATATCCACCTGTTCCATTTTCCGTATACACTTGAAGATTTGTCTATATTTACTATTTGTGTATGTATACTATTGCATCATCTATATATTTAAATAAAAATTTAAATTTAGGTATGTTATACTTGTACAATATATATATATATATATATATATATATATATATATATATATATATATATATATATATATATATATATATATATATATATATATAAATGCATAAAATGCAAAGGATACCCCAGTTTTCCATTATCCTCTGTTCACTGCCATTTGCCTTACTGTATGAAGGTGAGAAATAAATTGATGGAGTGCTGTATGGAGTGCTGTATGTTATCTTTGCCAACACAAATGAAATGTTTGATTAGACTTTTCAAAACATGTGTATAGAACTTGTGAAGTTTTAGGCACGACTTACGACTTGCTGAGAATGTCATCTAAATGTCACAAGTTGCTCGAATAGAATAATTAACAATTGCTATGTTGTCTATACTGATAAGAATTTACAATAAAAAAGAAACTGTATGCATCCAGTGCTACCTATCTCTCGTTTTTAGATATTTTATCCAAATCTGATATAAAGCTGAGATAAAATATGATCACACTGAAGTATGTGACAATAAATAAACCATATCACCATTGACAAACATAGTAAAAGCAAACAAATAAAATATGTAAAATATGTACACAACAATACCTAAAAGAACTGTGACATTTTTATTAAAGACAAAGCAGATGGATTTATGCAGGTAACAACATATAAAACTTTTCATTGGAATATGCCAAGGCATTGATGCCATTTACTGGAAAAATACGTAGGGTAGCCAACACTGCATATACAAGCACCCTGTGTATCAAATGGTGTCATATGTACATCATTGTTATGTATATATAATTTGCAATGTTGTTCAGTTTTTTTGTTATATGCTCTGGACAATAGTATTATGAACTTCACCTTGTTCAAAATCAAGCTCCTTTTATACCAGACTGGAATCCTGGGAGTTTTTTTCTAATTTTGTAACAACTAACACATAGTAAATATTTTCTCTATGAGTATGGGTAGCTGTCAGGATTATTATCTTGGTCTGAGTAAAGATTTTTCTAGAAATGAACTCTTGTCCTATCTAATCTCTTGTTCCATGTCTTAATCTTTTACTGAAAATTTTTTTTAATCATAATGCACAGATTAGGCAGAATCAGTTGTATTATGTCCAGTGTTTCATCTGGGCTGGAATTTGTTTATTCAAATTATATAATCAAGTTATACTTCTTGGGAAATATAAAGTGCACAAAAATAACATTTTTGGAAATAGAGATATTGGATTTATAGTGAAATTCAAATAAAGATATGTTCTTGAATTATATTTTTGTGATTCAATCGAAGACTGTCAGCACATCATTATGACACAGACTATCACAGGCACATCAACACTTCCAGCATTGGATATAGTCTGAATTACTACTGTTTATTTAGAACTTTAATGATTATGACTTGTATTAGTAATTCTAGGATAACTTGGGATTTAATTTGCAATACCACAGGTTCTTTGTTTACGTTTGCACTTTTATATTCTAGGGAAATAAATTATTTGTAAATTATTTTTACATGGCTTGTTGCTTCTCATTCTTTTCTATTAATTATCTTATGACCGTATCATAGTACAATGACTTCATATGTACATCACAATCATTCATAGTGTTTATTACAATGGCAATATATGTGCATCAGTATTGATTAGAATGACTCCACAGAGATTACTTCTTCTTGGCCAAACATTCCCAAATTTCTTTTTTCAACCCTGAATTTTTTCAACTTTTTCCATAAAGGTATCATAATGCTTTTGACATGGTTCTATTTTGTCTAGTGTGTGACTTCTCTCTGCCATTTTCCATTAATCTCTCCTGTACACTGTATCACTCCATACAAGTATTTCTGATATGGAATTTAGTAATTTTTTTAATAAAAACAACCACAAGGTAATGGGGATCTAATGTCCCCCTTTAACTTTTCCTGACCTGAATGATACTTTTGTAAACATTGCTTTCCTAGATGATATATCTGCACCACTAACTAAAATATTGCTGATGAATCTTTGAAACAGAGAGCCAGTCAAGAAATCCCATGAGTGTCTGAAACAGAGAGCCAGTCAAGAAATCCCATGAGTGTCTGAAACAGAGAGCCAGTCAAGAAATCCCATGAGTGTCTGAAACATGGAGCCAGTCAAGAAATCCCATGAGTGTCTGAAACACGCAGCCAGTCAAGAAATCCCATGAGTGTCTGAAACACGCAGCCAGTCAAGAAATCCCATGAGTGTCTGAAACACGGAGCCAGTCAAGAAATCCCATGAGTTTCTGAAACACAGAGCCAGTCAAGAAATCCCAAAATAAACTTATATATACTTTATCTAGTGACAGAGAAGACCAATGGATGAGATACATTACTCTGATATTCTGATATGAATCTAATCTCTAGTGAAGTCAGTGAAGTTTAAACTGGTTGTCATGGTTAAGTATTGGTGTGAAAATCATAAAGTGCTGATGTATATCCTTGGGGATAGAACATATATCCTTGGGGATAGAACGTATATCCTTGGGGATAGAACCCATGACCTCCCACATCTGAGGTGGATGCTGTAACCACAAGGCTACCGGAGCAGTCCCACATTTATGTACATGAATGTACCCAAACACTTTATAGCCCACCTATTTCATAGAAAACAAAAACTGATGGAATAAACAACAAGCAAGACAGACCAAAACCTGGCAAGACTATAGAAGATAAAGTACAAATAAACATTCTACATGATGGCCACCTGTTATGATGTAATTAGTCCAGAATGATAAAACCTGCACATTTTTTTCCCCAACAAAGTTAATAATTTTGGTCATTTTATAAACCATATCACTGGTATTTTAACATGATACATTTTATTCATCTTTACACCAAAAAAAACCCCAAAATAATTTATAACTGTCATAATCCATAGTCTGCTTGATTCCCACAGCTGTAAAATATAACATGCACAGAAATAATAAATATAGGCTAAGCACTATTTTGAGAAGATTTATAGCATTAACAATAACAAAATGTACAGTATTTGGACAACACTGCAAATTTTTTAATAAATCCCTTCAAACAGACTGACACCCTACTGGGATAACCCTATGTTTACATGACCCATCTATTAAATAGTAGTGATAAACCTTTTCAAGATTGCTGCCATGGTTGCACTTTTCAATATCAGACTGGCCGAATTTAGAATCAATCAGATATGATAAGGTATCTTTCTGTGAGAACCCTGTGTCAATATGACAATTCATCCAAAAGTATTCACAACCTTCAACATGACCACCATGGTGGTCATAAAACAGGTATGATTGTCACCAAATTTATCCATGACCAACTAAACACTAATAAAGCAATTAAAGTAAAAAAAAACATGTTTTCATGGTTTTCTGTTAATGAGTAACAAGATTTTCAAGCTAAAGGTCAGATCAGCAATGCTTTTTTTAGACCAACTAGACATTGTAAGAAGTTTAATGAAGTAAACTCCATGTAGATATGAATTTTCAGTGAGAGAGATCAGTGAAAAAAAAAAGATTTTCAAGATGGCAACCATACTGGGTGTCAGATCTTCCCATTGTCATGTATGACTACCATGGCAACCATACTGGGTGTCAGATCAGACCATTTTCAAGTAGGACTAACCAGACATTATATAAAGTCTTTAAATGAATACCTCATGTTGTTATGATCTTCTAAAGATGTTCTGAAGTGATCATGAGATTTTCAGGAAGTTGCACCCATAAAGGCTGTCTAATTGGCACCAATTTCATTTAAGTCCAGTTACAAAGACTGAGGCAAATGCATGTGTAAAACTCACTGGCAATTTATAAAGTAGTTAAGGAGCTGTAGTGATATCAAAGTTGTATTTATTGTGAGTCTGACAAAGGTCTGACAATGGACAACATTCCATTTCACAAGCTTTACTAGTTTATGACCTGTAGAGCTAAACTTACAAAATGTCTTTTTAGAATACTTCCTCAGATTTACTGAAAAGTATATTAACGTTAATGTTCGTATATTATTGCATAATAATTTGTTGTAATTCAGTATCTAATAAAAAAATATTCATCTGAAAATGTAAACGAAGCTCTCTCTAAAATACTATTAAAAATAATCAATATATTCCTCTAGATTCATACAAAAAATCTCAAACTAATCTCTCTAGACTACTACAAATCTTTCTATAATGCTAAACAAAATTTCTAACAAATCCCTCTTTAATCCTACAAATTGGACAGACTCTTCCCCTCCTCAGTAGTGACTTTGATGTCACACTGACAAAAATAGAAGTATTCATGGCTGATGCTCTCAGATACATGATCTCAAATAAATCACATTTGTATTCTGTGGAATGTTACTTATGGTCTGGAGTGTCTGATTTATATCTCCTTTAACTTATTCAGGATTGGTTCTGATTGGAATGTAATCTGTTTTCCAGGTACATGCTGCTCAAAGATCAGAATCTGAAAGAAATTTAGGACTCTTCATATTTTATGCAATTCATGTGTGATCAATCTAATCTACAAACCTTCTTCTCTTGTGCATGTGAAGTGTGATCAATCTAATGTATGACTCATTTTGTCTTGTTCATGTCAAGTATGATGAATCTAAGGTATGACCCTTCCTGTCTTGTATGCAATTAATCTAACATGATAGTGATTGGTACTTGATATGATATATATAAATACAAAACATGAGAGTTTATCTATCAGTCTGAAAATGTAAAAGAAATGGAAAGAATGTTTCAATGATTTAAACTGCATTCATACCAAAGACCTCAAAGCAACCATGTTTGTTCAAATGAATTCAAATGACCATTTGCCAACTTAACATTTCAGATGCTTGAAAAAAATCTGTTTATTTCTTTTGTGTTACTCTTTGATTTTTCTGCCGCCTTTGTGTATTGTTCATCTCTCAGAAATGGTATGGATAATTATGTGCAGCTTCCTGATTTGCTAAGTGTATTTCTTCCAACAATGAAATTTGTTTAATACCATGTCGGTGCTGGAATCTCCAAAGCTATTCATGGCTTGCCCTAAAATGAGATTCATTCTCCATACCTTTTACCATTATTTCTGCTTGGGACTTGAGAATTGTTCCAGAGATGGAAACACCTTGTTCACATTGCCACATAGCATCATCTAATTCAGTATCATTTGCAGTCCATGCTCGTTTTCATTTCATCCATTAACTGAATCAGCATAATGTAAATAATCCCAAAGTTTCTGATTATCCTTAAGCCAACTGCTAAATGTTGAGTTGGGAATTGTTTAGTTCATTGCAAACGTTGGATCTTGCTTTCTCATTATGAACCCTGTCTAAGATACACAGATTTTCCATCACTGAATATACCTTTTGCTTACTTTCTTTGCTTTCCATGGTCACATTTACAAATGATTAGGATACATTACTGATATTATATACTATAGTGATGTTAAGTACATAAAAATGTGAAACCATTTTCAATTGGTCAAATAAAATGAATTTTGAGAACGATAGTGACCACGACAACTTATGCTCCTATTGGCATGCTTTTGAATTTTTGTAAATTGTGCTTTCCTTGCTTGATTTGATACAAAATTTAAAGTGATAAAACAACACAGGTCTCTTTTAATTTTTTTTGTTTGGTTTACCACGTTGTTGATCAAAACAAAGCCGGCATGTGATTAGCTAGATTCTCACAGAAGTACTTACAGGTTTCAATGTGACAGTCAAATGACTCTTTCATGTTTTCATAGAAGAGAATGTGTTGTGATTATAGTGTCTATACTGAAGTGAAATTCAAGAATTTGAATGTGAATTTCACATAGCAAGACATTTAATTTTTGTTTATTTCATTCTTTGTTGCCACCTGTTAGCATTTACCAGAACTTTTTTGTTGATTGCTGTTTCACCAGACTGTTTATATACAACTATTTCTCTCAAGAAACCCAAACATAATAGGTGATATCTTATTAGAATTGCAAATTTCAAAATATCATTTCCAATGATAAAATGAGCTACCATATTTCAAGTATTTTTTCATACTCTTTAATTCATACTCTTTAATTTTTCGTACAGAATCTAGTTATCAAACTAATAATTATTTACATGTATCATAATTTTTTATACCTATCACTTTATATTATTTGAAAAATTTGTTAAATTATCAGACATAAAATTTCCACTAAGAAGATTTACATTTGCAAAAAGATCAAAAATACTGTATTCCCATTTTGTTCTTAAAAAAATTAAGGATTAATAATTATTTTTTGTGTACGAAATAACTGTATTATCAAGGTTCAATTTACCAATTCTTATCGTGACTTTCTCATGTTCAGCATATTTTAAAATATAATTTCTGTGGGGAAAAAAAAGAGGGAGTCATGCAGGTCACTGGGTTGTAAGCGGGTTTATCGAGATGAGTGGTGTATACTGTGTGTGTATCTGACCTTTACAACTATACTGTGAGCATGTGTCAGTAAATATCACACCTTTACAACTTTACCATGTGTTTGTGTGTGTGCTTGTGTGTGTGTGTGTGTCAGTACATATTTGACCTTTACAACTATATTTTGTATGTGTGTGTCAGTAAATATCAGACCATAACAACTATACTGTGTGTGTCAGTACATATCTGACCTTTACAACTATACTGTGGTACCTCAGAAGGAACATACAGGCAATAATGACCAACTTTTACTACTGTCCAAGATTTGTCTGAAGACCTGAACAAAATCAAACTTTACCATCTGACTTAACCAGAAATGCCTATCTATTAAATATTAGGTATTTTTGAGGCACTAAGTTTGATATTTATCAATTATTATTTCCTTATTACAATCAGAAAAGTGTAATAAAACAACAGCATTAGTTTTTAGGAGTAAAAAAAATTTAAGAGAAAACTAGTTAAGTATGGATGGATACTACTAAAACTAGTAATAGCAAATCTGAAAGTGAAAATGTTCTTGTATATTTAATATTTAACTGTACAAATGTTTTCTATTAACTGAAGTTTTTGTACAGTACTTTAGATTTATATTTTCAGAACTGTACTTCATAAATGTATTGATTATGCAGAAAGCTTTTGTCCAAACATTATATTTATGACCATTTCATTTTCATTCACACATTAACTTCTTAGACAAATATCAGTTCAAACAAGGAACTGTCTAATTATGGTAACTCAAGTGTCTAAGAGTCTAATTATTATAACAGAACCACTCTGGTGGCCTAGTGGTTAGAGTGTCTGCCTCAGATGCGGGAGGTCGCAGGGTTGAACCCCGACCATATCATATCAAAGACTTTAAAAAATGGTTCCAACAGCTGCCTATCTTGATGATCAGCATTAAGAGGTTAGTGTTAGGCCTGGTGTCAGGATATTATGGGACATCATGCCACATGTCTGCAGCATGAAGGCCCAGTCTTACAGCTTGGAGTTAAAGTATGTGTGTTAATGTATCAATTTTGTATAAATCTCTTTTTATTTCATTATATTAATATCGTCTAGCATGTTTTGATAAAACAGTGTTTACTTGAGTTGTAGATGTGACTCATGTTAGCATGTGCTGTGTATGATAACAAATTCATTACAAATAAATATTCAGGAATAGCCACAAAAACGATTGGCTGATACTAGGTCAGGCTTTCCTGAATGTCCAGAAGTATTACAAAATTGCATGCTTCCTTGTGCACATGCAATTCAAACTACACATTAGCCTTCATATATATGTTTGAGATTTTTGTACGTTATACACAGTCACGGACAGACAATCATAGTCGAGAGTCAACAGTCGTAGTAGAGTCTGTTATACAACTTCTAATATCTTTATAAAAGATATTTGTTATGCCAGAAGAAGTTGTCTGTATGTCTAAACAGAATAACATGTTTTGTTAGAGGAACTATTTTCACTTCATCTTTATGAATAACTGTTTTCCTAGAGAACAACGTTACTGA
The DNA here is from genome assembly GCA_016746295.1 of Potamilus streckersoni. Lineage (NCBI taxonomy): Eukaryota > Metazoa > Mollusca > Bivalvia > Unionida > Unionidae > Potamilus > Potamilus streckersoni. The sequence continues at coordinate 340,884 of JAEAOA010000960.1, read as the reverse complement.
TTTGGACATTTTCTCCATAATATTGGAACGGGACAACAGAAACTTTGTTTTATTGTGTAAATTCAGGAATTTGCTGTTAACCTTCGTCTGACGTGGTCAACCACCATTTTGGACTGGAACATCATACACCTTCAGACTGTGCTTAGAACTTTTTACAGGACTTATATTTTTATTTTGAACAAAAATTTGGATCATTTCTGTAAACCATAAGTCTTATTTAAATTATTTACATTATTTCATGTGTTCTAGGAAAATAAATTATATCTTTGTTAAAATTATAAAGCTTGTTGTATTCACTCTTTCTTTTATGTTACTTAGAACGAGCAGTTATGTAACACTATAAACTGTCACACTGCAGATATAATAGCGATATTTCTGAAAAATTGCTAAAGCTATGTTAAAAACCTAAATCACACTTTTTGTAAATGAAGTGTCCAATTAAATGTGGTAAATCAAGTGTAGTCACTCAAGTGTCCAAATGTAGTCACTCAAGTGTCCACAGCTTCATTATGGCAACTCAAGTCAAACTATCATTCCTGAAGTATCCAAGTCTAATTGTGGTAGCTCAAGTGTTAAACATTCTAACTGTATAACTCAAGTGTCCAATAGTCAAAATATCATTCCTGAAGTATCCAAGTCTAATTGTGGTAGCTCAAGTGTTAAACATTCTAACTGTATAACTCATGTGTCCAATAGTCAAAATAACATTCCTGAAGTATCCAAGTCTAATTGTGGTAGCTCAAGTGTTAAATATTCTAACTGTATAACTCATGTGTCCAATAGTCAAAATATCATTCCTGAAGTATCCAAGTCTAATTGTGGTAGCTCAAGTGTTAAACATTCTAACTGTATAACTCATGTGTCCAATAGTCAAAATATCATTCCTGAAGTATCCAAGTCTAATTCAGGTAGCTCAAGTGTTAAACATTCTAACTGTATAACTCATGTGTCCAATAGTCAAAATATCATTCCTGAAGTATCCAAGTCTAATTGTGGTAGCTCAAGTGTTAAACATTCTAACTGTATAACTCATGTGTCCAATAGTCAAAATATCATTCCTGAAGTATCCAAGTCTAATTGTGGTAGCTCAAGTGTTAAACATTCTAACTGTATAATTCGTGTGTCCAATAGTAAAAATATCATTCCTGAAGTATCCAAGTCCAATTGTGGTAACTCAAGTGTTAAACATTCTAACTGTATAATTCATGTGTCCAATAGTCAAAATATCATTCCTGAAGTATCCAAGTCTAATTGTGGTAGCTCAAGTGTTAAACATTCTAACTGTATAACTCAAGTGTCCAACAGTACTCGAGTGTCCAACAGTTTAATTGTAGTAACTCAAGTATCCAATATTCTAATTTTGGTACTTCAAATGTTTTAAAGTCTAATAATAGCAGCTCAAGTGTTCAATAGTCTAATTAATGGTAACTCAAGTGTCCCACAGTCTAATTGTGATGAATGTCCATCCTCTTATGTCAAGTGCAATGTTCATGTGTTTTTGGATTTTAAACATAACTTTAACAACTTGAGTCATATTGCTTTGATGTCTGCAGTGTGGGAGTTTATATCTAGCATTGTAGCATCAAGCTGTAGACATGAGGCATCATGTTCGACCCAGTCCCATTATTTTGAAACCACACCAACAAGTTCTAACACTAAGCAATTAATGCTGAGTGCTAAATGATTCAGCTCTTAGTACATTCCTTATATGTCTTTCATATGACTCAGCTGCGGTTTGAACATGTGACCTCCCACACCTGAGGCAGATGCTCTAACCACTTAAGCCACCAGAGTGATCTGGTGTCGAGTGAAGAAATATGTAAGAAAAGAGGTTAAAAAAAAAAAAAAGGTGTTCTTTATATGTATGTAATGAATTTTTCAAATAATACAAAGTGATATGTACAAATAATTATGATACATTTAAATAATTATTTTGATAACACAATTCTGTATGAAAAATTAAAGGGTATGAAAAACTACATGAAATACAGAAGCTCATTTTATCATTGGATATGGTGATTATTGCCTGTACAGAGAAAATTCAAATTATGAAATTTCTAAGTTCTAATATCACCTATTATGTTTGGGTTCTTTGAGGGAAAGAGTTGTCAATACACTGTAAATAAACAGTCTGGTGAATCGGCGATCAACGAAAAATTCTGGTAAATGATAACAGGTGGCAACAGAATGAGAGATAATCATTCATGAACAATATGCAGAGGAAGCAGAAAAATCAAGGAGTAACATAACAATGAACATATTTTTTCATAACCTGAATTGATATTTGTCAAATGTGTCACAAACTGCAAGTATTATTGTGTTATAATATACTTTTTTTTTAATTTGTAGACCCATTAAATTCATGTTGGTAATGGTTAACCCTTGTAAATTAGTTGTTTTTTTTTTCATTTTACTTCCACCACACACAAATCTACCCATCGTTCAATCAATATTGTTTCTTTGAAAAGAGTGTCAATCTTTTGTATAAAAAAGTCTACTTTGAACCAAACAATAAAACTAGAATTTATCAACAACAAAAATTGAGACGTAGTAAACAATGTGCAAAGTCATACATGTGTTAAGCAAACAGTACCAATTTGGAATAAAGTTTTGATGATCTCCTTAATATACTGCAAGTTTTCCTGAAATTAATGTTACTCTGTGAATAGAAAAGTAAACAAAGTACACCGCTATGTAAAGATATTTATTCACAGTTGATCTTAGCATGATTATTGAGTATTCAAGACTAGCATGCCAACCCAACCCATTTGCCTCTACATCAATCCTTTTGTTAGTTTTGTTGTTTTTTATAGGTACCTCAATAATTCGCACCTTCACTTATAAGGCAATCAATGTTTTTGGACCCCATTGTGTATGAGTTATCAAGGGAAAGGTGTATCAGATAACAAAAACAAACAGACACATAAATATACACTAGAGTAAATAATATACAATGGTATGAAAGATTTCTTATGATCTTGATCCAAATCAATAAGTACGAACAAATAAAGCAAGTTACCTGGTTTATGCCAGACTTTAGAACTGGTCCTGGAACATACAGTGTCTGTTGAGGACCTCTATTCCAGTATCGACCAATATTGAAGCCATTGATCAAAACAATCCCTTTCTGCCAGCCCTGGGATGATGAAAAAAAAATTAAGAAATTGGACCCTTAAATATTGATAAATATTTCAAACAATAGTAGCATGTAGGCTTCAGCTCATATAAAATGCTATATCTATTTTAATGTTTATTTTATACGAAGCAGAAATATCCATTCCTAAATATTTAAAATACATTTTCTAAACCAGAATTAACTTTTGCACTTAATTTTAGTACAGTAATTGTGAAAAATAATAGGAGTTCAATAATAAAATATTGATTCCATCTGCATCATCAAGTAATTTCATTCATTTGGAAGAAAGCTGGACTAATTTTCTTTACTAAGAGAACAAGAGTTGTGGAAATTCTGGAAGAGGTGACTGATGGAACAAGAATAAGTAAAACCCAGTAGACTATTCTGATTACTGCATGGAAGGCAGTCTTCAGTACATGTCAGCTCAGGGAAAGAAGCAGGTGCTTGTGAGCATGTATCTTCAAACTTGTACATTGGAGTGATCTCTTGTAAAAGCAGTGTTGTCCAAACTAGCAATGTGGGGTATTGAGAATGGTGATGAAGCTGGAATCCCATCCATTATGATCTCCAGGCATACACTGTGTCACCAAAGGTCCAACATAGGTACTGGATACCAAGGAATCAGAAGCTGCCTAACCAGGACTGGGTTACAGTGAAGACAGGATCAGTGATCAACCTGTCTGGTGTCAGGCTATGACACTTTCATGCAACTGGTACTGGATAGTATAAGAGAACTATTCAACAAAATTGAATGCATGATATAATAGATATCCATGACAAGACATGGCATGGCAGTAGCTTAATGCTAAAAAGTTCTTGTTGTTGATTAGTGGACCATGTATACTGGAAAATGTACACTGTCTGTCATCAAAGCATTGTTGTAAAATAGTAAACCATGTACACAGGAAAATGTACACAGTCAGTCTATCATCAAATTATTATTGTGAAATAGTGGACCATGTATACAGAAAAATGTACACAGTCTGTCATCAAAGTATTGTTGAGGAATAGTGGACCATGTATACAGGAAAAAGTACACAGTCTGTCATCAAAGTATTGTTGTGGAATAGTGGACCATGTATGTATACTGGAAAAGTACACAGTCTGTCATCAAAGCATTGTTGTGGAATAGTGGACCAGGTATACAGAAAAATGTACCCAGTCTGTCATCAAAGCAAAGGCCTAGACTGCACAGGGTCTGGAGAAGATATGGTCTGTGACTGGCTGGTGCTTGGTGCTTTTGTTTGGCACTAGGTATGATGGGAATGATCAATGATGGTAATGATCAATGAAGATGTTTACCCATTTTATAACCCATATACAACATTAAGCCATACCATTTTACAACTCTTGTGCAACTTTATGTCAAACCTGTTTACAAACCAAATGAAACTTTAAGCCATACCATTTTATAACAATTATTATAGGAATTTACACCTGTGGAGTAACCATACTATGTGAAAACCTGGACTTTCTTAGTGTGAACATAACAGTCCCAAAACAGCCATTCAATTTCAATAAATATCTAGTGTGCTTAAAATAAATAACAATGTTTAGAAGTGTCCACAGACTTTTATTCCTTTTATTGACCATGTCATTCCTTACAATGGTCATTTGTAAACATCTACCTATCAGTATACGGAAGTTCCCAATCATATGATAAATCCATGAAAGTTTTTGTCACATAACCAAAAATTTTAAAGGAGTGAAAGGCACATCTTACTGGTTGCTAGATCTAATGAATCACATACTTACATGAGCTGGTAATTCTAAAATGTGACTGTCAGTAGAGTATTATGATTGCACATGGATTTACAAGCTGTCAAAACAGGATCTGATATTTTGTATGCATTGCTGAAAGGCCAATTCAACCAAATGAAACTCAAACACTGTTAGAAGTACCCAGTAAGTATCTAAAAATAAGCAATATGGATCCTCATGTACTGAAGTAAAATCTGTTGGCAACAATTGTAATGTTTTATCAATCAGTGAGATAAAGACTCAAAACAATTAACATACTAATACATCTTTGGAGGTTGATTGATTGAGAGGGCTGGATTTGAAAGATAGCAGATGAAATTCTAATGTATTATGATTAATATATTTGAAGAAATGGGGTGAAACACCAAACCAAAATATTCATTCCAAAAACTGGATCCATCACTGTAAACACAGTAATAATGGACAGTGGTACTGTGGCACTTTATAGTGTAGCAATAATTTTACTGATTTCTCACCTGCAAACTTAGAAATGTGTCTGCTGGGTCTCCAGGTATGTTTAGCTCTGCTCTACAAAGAGTAGCAGGGTGGGAGCCATAAATGTGTGGCTTCCATTTTCCTGACTGACTTGCCCTTTAATAGACAAAAATGAGAACAGATGCAAGTAATAGACAAAAATGAGAACAGATACAAGTAAAACAGTTATGTAGAACAATACACTTAGATATGAAACAATAAATAATGTATTTACTGTAAAATCTTTTCATTATTTCGAAGGAGGAAGGGGATTTCATGGCAATTAATATCCAGAAATGAAATGCACTGTGAAAAACACTTTCTTGATATTATGGTAAGCAGTGTGACTTCAAAATTGAATTCCAACAAATCTTCTGGGTTTTCAAGAATACATTCTAGGATTCTCAGGAACTTTCATACAAGACATCATCACAATAACATGACATTTTTAAAACGAACATGACACTGCTAAACATAATAAATAAGTACTCCTGATACAATAACATGACACTATTAAAAAAATCTGACACTGCTAAAATAATAACCTGACACTGCTGACATAATAAACTTGACATTGCTAACATAATAACTTCACACTACTAACAAAATAACAATGTAGCCATATTGACTTGATACCACTGACATAATAATTAGGACTCTGACACACTTGTTGAAATAATAACTAAGCATTCTCTAACATAACAATGCACTCGCTGACATAATAACTAGGCACTGTAACATAAGGCACATGTTGACATAATAACTAGGCACTCTCTGACATAATAACAAGGAGCTTGCAGTCATAATAACAAGGCACATGCTGACATAATAACCTGACACTGCTTGGAAATTAACTTGATACTGCTAACTGCAGGAAAAGGGACACCCATGTCTTGACACTGACAATATAATAAGTTGACACTTCGATATGTGAGACACACAAAAAATATGTTAGTAAATTGTTTCCCCAATAATACTTACCTGATCAGAGAATGTTATGAAAATCAACTTATCATAATGTGATTGGGTATATATTTGGGAAACACACTGGACGAAAAATTTGCTTTTTCCTCTAAAAACATGCCATGATTACATTAATGCAAATAGAATAGGTAAAAAGGAGGGATGCATCCCACCTCTACCATTGGCACTCTTGGAGTGAAAAATGACTGAATTCCATATACGAAGGATAGCCAACTCTTGTAACTTGACAGCATAACCAACACTTATGTGAACCATGTCAACTATTACGGCTAACAAAAAAATTCATGATCTCTTCTTACCTAAAACCTTTTTAAGGTGAATTCAGCAAAAGCACTAAACTACTGATATCAACTGGATTTTGTGGTTATCTAGGCAGCAGTACTGTATCCAAAAGATTAAAAAAAAATTCTGCAAAGCTAAGTCTCTAAGATAAAAAAGTTGCTTGAATGTTCATGCCAGCCAACTGCTTCCATTATATCTCAGATCAAAATATTATATTTAAAAGTGATGCTTGCTCAGATCACTCTAATTTTATGAGCTGAAATCATGAGGCGAATCTGATCTTTTCAGACTTTGGAGCATAACCCACTTTTGTCATAATAACAGAGTTTGCAGGATGATATCCTCTAACCCAGGTTTCACTGAAATAAAGAGATATTTCCATGTTCACCACTTGATTTAATGCTTGAGGGCAAGGACAGGGCATGATCAGTTCTCTCAAACAGAGGGAGCACATGATAATTCTGATTGACTGCTGATGGCAGTCTATTCTATCATTAGGACCATGTAACTATATGAATTCAAATGGAGATAGCTCAGGTCCATTGAAAGGGCATGTAAACTGAAAGTAGCTTCAGTAAGATTCTAGCTAAAGACTCTGACTAATCCAACAGTCATGTCAAAACACATGAATGGAGTTGAGTCATGTCAAAGCCTATGAAAGGGACTTTGCCATATTCAAGTCAAAGTTGGTTCTAGGTCTTGCAGATCTTTAACATAACAAATATCCCCTCTGTCATGATGCCTGAAAGTGCCATAATCATGAAGCTGTAGTCTATGTTGGCAACCAATGCTAACTTTTTCTTCTCAAACTGCCAGAGAAAGAAATCAGCTAGCAGCATGATCATAGAATTCAAAGGGTTGACGCTTTTGACCTTGCACCATTCCCTTACATTCACCACCTTTCTTCTCCACAATCGCATGCTGAAATTCCTTCCTGCAAGACCTTTTCCAACAAGAGCCATGAAAAATAGAGGAATTGGTCCAGACAGGGATTAAACACCTCTGACCACATCTGTTTGGTACATTTGGCCACAACAGGTTTTCCCTGGGTGTGCCTATTGTTAAATTGAGTGGATCACTGAAACTGGTTTTTTCCTATCACTGAAAAGTATTCAAAATCACTTATTTAAGAAAAAGTCTTGATTCATTCCAAGAATTACAGATCTTCTCCAATGACAAAGAAGAACAATGAAACAATGAAGCCATGAAAGTTTTCTAATTATGATATTAATGGGTTGAAATGTGCAGTTCTTACCAGAGATAAAGAAGCAATGGAAGGCACTGATTTGATTATGTACATCCATTACTGTACTTTAATCTGGTCTAGGATCTGTCACATAAAATATTACCTGTATGACCATATGTTTAACACTGGTAGGCAAAATCAAATGTTGTTTTGTTATAACAAACCTCACCAAGTTATTCTGTTTAAAAATGGTCAAATAAAAATGTAAGTGGTGTTTTTCTCTTTTTGCAATGCAGTTTGTTCATTTAAGTGTCAAAGTGGGTTTTTTTTGCCAATTCTTGACCACTAGTCGCTTTATACAAGTGGTCACTCACAACAGAGCATTTATATAATAAAATCAGTCTATGCATGACAATTGTGGTTGTAAATGACAGGTGGTAGCTCAGCAGATCATTAATGATAAGTTCTACTGCAGTGCCGAGTAAAAAATTGTAAAGGAGAGGTAAGTGCCTCTTCCCTAACATCTATAAGGAATAAACTCAGAACATATGGAAGTTTCATCTTTTCAGGAGGGTTTAGTTTAGGAGGTTGAGGAGTTCATTTTCCTAACACTAATGTAATTGGGGAATGTATTCCATATTTAGTAATATCTGGACTGGTTCCATGTTCTGCAGCTGAATGAAACACAAACATCATGAAAAGTTGTACACCTGTCTGTACACCATAAACATTTGTATCTGTATATACTATGGAATACTGAAATGGGGTGTAAGCTAGCAGAAGTCAGATCTAATAATTATTCTATAGTACTTGATATAAATACATGTAAATACCATGAATGTGTTTTTTTTTATGGGTGGGAACCATGGTAGTGCAGGTGGCAGAGCACTGGACTAATAATTTAAGAATTGTAATTTTGTTCCAAACTCAAGCCCGTGTTGGATTAGCTGCCTCACTGATTCTACCTTGAAAGGCACGTAGCTCACATTTACTTATGTAGCCAATTAAGCTTTAAAACCAATCAACCATAAAAAGAAAATATGCTAGATATAAGTTTGTATGGTTTTCAAAAATTTGATTTTCATTATTACTTATATCTGTTCATTGGGAAGGCAGGGAATGATAAATTCCTAACCCAACTAGCCTGCACAACCAATAAGTCTTGTAAGGTGTGATGGAATGGGATTAAGATTTCCAGGTTAAACTGGCCTGGATAACCAATAACTCCTGTATGACAAGGTAATTTTCATTCAAGTTTCCCTATTTTCAAACAGAAATAATAGATTTCAATTTCAGTACTCTTTTTTTTCTCATAACCATTGCTTTTTTAAGGTCCACACTGAAAATATTGCCACCTAAAAGAGGCTTCTATTTTGTCCACAGAAGGAACACACTTCACTGTGTTTAAATTGATGCCCTCTAAGAGGAGATTCTATTTTTACCATAGAAGGATCACACTATTATTTGTGTATTTAAGTTGTTCCTCTCTAAGACAAGGGTTCTACTGTGTCTACAAAAAGTCTACATTTCACTGTGTCTGAAATGTTGTGTATGAAAGAAGATTCTACTGTGTCCAGTTAATCCTTTGCCTCATGGAAGCACCTTTGGATGCCTCTATTCTATTCTCATGGAAGCACCACTAAATGCCTCTATTCTATTCTCATGGAAGCACCATTGAATGCCTCTATTCTATTCTCATGGAAGCACCATTGGATGCCTCTATTCTATTCTCATGAAAGCAACACTGGATGCCTCTATTCTATTCTCATGGAAGCACCATTGGATGCCTCTATTCTATTCTCATGGAAGCACCATTGGATGCCCCTATTCTATTCTCATAGAAGCAACACTGGATCCCTCTATTCTATTCTCATGGAAGCACCATTGGATGCCTCTATTCTATTCTCATGGAAGCACCATTGGATGCCTCGATTCTATTCTCATGGAAGCACCATTGAATGCCTCTATTCTATTCTCATGGAAGCACCACTGGATGCCTCTATTCTATTCTCATGGAAGCACCATTGGATGCGTCTATTCTATTCTCATGGAAGTACCATTGGATGCCTCTATTCTATTCTCATGGAAGCACCATTGGATGCCTCTATTCAATTCTCATGGAAGCAACACTGGATGCCTCTATTCTATTCTCATGGAAGCACCTTTGAATGCCTCTATTCTATTCTCATGGAAGCACCATTGGATGCCTCTATTCAATTCTCATGGAAGCAACACTGGATGCCTCTATTCTATTCTCATGGAAGCACCTTTGAATGCCTCTATTCTATTCTCATGGAAGCACCTTTGAATGCCTCTATTCTATTCTCATGGAAGCACCTTTGAATGCCTTTATTCTATTCTCATGGAAGCACCATTGGATGCCTCTATTCTATTCTCATGGAAGCACCATTGGATGCCTCTATTCTATTCTCATGGAAGCAACACTGGATGCCTCTATTCTATTCTCATGGAAGCACCATTGGATGCCTCTATTCTATTCTTATAGAAGCACCATTGGATGCCTCTATTCTATTCTCATGGAAGCACCATTGGATGCCTTTATTCTATTCTCATGGAAGCACCTTTGGATGCCTCTATTCTATTCTCATGTAAGCACCATTGGATGCCTCTATTCTATTCTCATGGAAGCACCATTGGATGCCTCTATTCTATTCTCATGGAAGCACCATTGGATGCCTCTATTCTATTCTCATGGAAGCACCATTGGATGCCTCTATTCTATTCTCATGGAAGCACCATTGGATGCCTCTATTCTATTCTCATGGAAGCACCATTGGATGCCTCTTCACCGCCTTTTGATGTCTGCTGTATATATCAGCCATTTTTAGTGGGTTTTTGTAGTACCACCTTCATGAAAAATCCCCTATTAGATACTACATTTACTGGTGTGAATGATCATTACATCAGATCACATAGTTGCTATTTCAGATCTGGTTGTAATCAGCTATTTAAAGGAATGGGTCATATTCTCCACTCTCCAAAATGGAGACCACAGATTTCATGTGGTACTTACTTGAGTTCTCATGATCAGAATCACAACTGTGAAAGCGTCAAAAACTTTAGTAAAATCTCTGATATTGATGTAAGCAGCAATTAGTTTTCATAAATTAACAAATTTAGATGATTTAGTGATGTAGATGCAGGCAAAGAACTTGTAAATTTTGAGTATGAGAAATGGCAGCTACAATTGGTCATGCAGCTTCACTGACTTGATGGTGAATGAGTTCTCTTAAGATTTTGATGCACGTAAAGAATTCTTCTGTGCAAAGCAATTATATATCTAAAATGACTTGATTTTACTCTTAAATCTTTCTATCCATAACAGACATGTATCAAAACTGTAAAATGGTTAAAACTGATGTTAAACATAACATATAATACACTGCTTAACAATTAACTAGCAGGTTGATGTGTTTGGAATCAAATAGGTAACAGGTATTCCATTTATAGCACCAGGCACAGGGTAACTTTATTACATGTCTATCACAGGGTTAAAAAGCCAAACGATCTATGAGCTAAAGGGTTAAATCACATTCCCCTGTGTCTAAATTGTTGGCAACTGAGTGTGGCTCTACCTTGTCCACATAAGCATGTTTCATTGTGTTTAACAATATGATTTGTTACATCATAGTGCACAAACAATTGGTGCAACCGTAGAAACAATTGTAATCACCTTATATATTTACACACAAAATTTGTGAAATCACATTGTATACATACATATAAAAATAGTAAAATCACCTTATATAATATTCATATGCAAAAACAGCAAAATCACAATATATATTTATAAACAAAATTAGTGAAATCACTTTAAATAGTTACACAAAAAACACTGAAATTACATTTGGCATTTTTACATAAAAACTAGCAAAATTATGTTATATATTTATTCACAAAAATAGTAAAATGGCTTTACACACAAAAATAGTGAAATTACTTTTTATAGTTACACACAAAACAATAGTGAAATCACATTCTATATTTATATTGAAAAACTGTTTTGGTCATCTTTACCTTTCAATAATACTATCTGTGAAATCTAAGGGAAAAATATTCCACTTCAATATTGGTTTTCCATCTAATTCAACATCTCCAAATAAACCTGTTGAAAGAAAGAAAAACTATATAAAAAAGGTCCTACACCATATCAGCTGAAACACATTACAGGTAAAGTAAGTTACAATTACACCACCCTTTCCCTGTGACCTTACTTTTATTGCCATTTGGACAAAATTTAATTAAAACAATAAATCAGATTTTCTTAAGATACCCTCGCAGAATCAACACCATTCCTAAAGAAACCCTGAAAAAGTCCATACCATTCCTAAGAATACCTCATACAGTCCATATCAACCTAGAGATACACTCATTCAGTCCATCCATTCCTAAGGCTACCTCTACAAAGTCCATACCACACCTGAAGATACACCCACAATCACAGCTCATACCATACCTAGAGACAGTCTCACAATCAAGGTCTATACCAGACTTAGAGACATCCTCACAATCACAATCAATACCATACCCAGAAACTTCCTGACAATCACAGTCTGCACCAAATCTAAAGACAGCCTCACAATCATAGTCCATACCATACCTAGAGACATACTCACAATCACAGTTAATGCTGTACCTAGAGACACCATTACTTAAACTGCCCATACCTTTCCTCTGAGTATTTAGAATATTGGTGCCAAATGGTGCAAAGTTCACTCTTCCATGGTTTTCCACTAAAATATCCAAGGTGTTTTCCTGTGGAAAAGAAGTTATCCTTTACAATGCAGTAAAACATTTTCTTAAGTGTGACATCTAAAAACCACTGAATTAATTTTTACTTTATTACAATTCAATTAAAAAGCATCTTAACTCTGCTACAGGTGCCCCTGTAAGACCTGACAGCATCCATTTGAAGATTATGTTCTGGTGCCATTTTGATCAAAAGCTGACCAACCAGTAAAATTCAAGTCTAGAAAAGTATTTCAACCAATGAAATTTAAACTGCTATAAAAGAACATCTTATGTCTCAAAGGTACAAAATAAATGAACAAAAATACTAACAATAAAAAATGCTCTACTTACAAAAATAGAACTGACAGGAATTCAATAATGAACATTTATACAGTTTAACTAGCAAATGTTGAAACTATCAGTGAGAGAATCAGCTGCTGTGGCCATGAGATTGGCACCATTTTATGTAGGACAAACAAAACATCAATTAGGACCAACACATTGTAAAACGTCTTCTGGTGGAAATCACATATTGATATAATTTTGTTTTTGAGAAGTAACAATGACAAGAATTTCAATATGGCTGCTATGGTGGCCATAATGGATATCAGATTTACACAATATTTAATCATAACCAACTAGACAGCAAAACAAGTTTTTCAGTGACAGTATAATATTGATCTGATCAGCCATTTAGGATACATAGCAATAACAAGATTTTCACCATGGTCGTTGTGACGGCATACAGATATCTGTATCTATTCACTCACAAGTAATAATAAAGAGATTTTTAAGATGACCACTGTGGTCAAACCAGCAAAAACTTCATTAAGGTCCATCAAAGATAACACCAACTTCATTAAAGTCAAACATAACTAACACCAACTTCATTAAGGTCCAACAAAACCAACAACAAATTCATTAAGGTCCAACAAAACTAACACAATTTCATTAAAGTCAAACAAAACTAGAACAATCTTCATTAAGGTCCAACAAAACTAACACCAACTTCATTAAGGTCTAATAAAACTAACACCAACTTCATAAGGTCCAACAAAACTAACATGATCTTCATTAAGGTCCAATAAAACTAGCACCAATTTCATTAACGTAAAATAAAACAAACACCAAAATTACTACCAACTTCATTAAGGTCCAACAAAACTTGCACCAACTTCATTAAGGTCCAACAAAACTAATACAATTTCATTAAGGTCCAACAAAACCAACACTAATTTCATTAAGGTCCAACAAAACTAACACCAATTTCATTACGGTCCATCAAAACTAGCACCAACTTCATTAAGGTCCAACAAAACTAGCACCAACTACATTAAGGTCAAATTAAATTAACACAACTTCCTTAAGGTCTAACAAAACTAACACCAATTTCATCAAGGTCCAACAAAACTAACACCAACTTAATTAAGGCCAACAAATCCAATACCAACTTCATTAAAGTCCAACATATCTAGCACCAACTTCATTAAGGTCCAACAAAACTAACACCATCTTCATTAAAGTCCAACAAACCTAGCACCAACTTCATTAAGGTTCAACAAAACTAACACCAAATTCATCAAGGTCCAACAAAACTAACACCAAATTTATGTCCAACAAAACTAGCACCAATTTCATTAAGGTCCAACAAAACTAACACCAACTTCATTAAGGTCCAACAAAACTAGCACCAACTTCATTAAGGTCCAACAAAACTAACACCAACTTAATTAAGGTCCAACAAAATTAGCACCAATTTCATTAAGGTCCAACAAGACTAACACCAACTTCATTAAGGTCCAACAAAACATATGAAGTCTTCCAGTGAAAAGCCCATGTTGGTAACAGCTACCATTTGTAAGAATGAGCTATAATAAAACTTTCAGGATTACTGATGTGACAATACTGAATGTTAGACCGACACCATTTTCATTTAAGATCAACTATACATCTTAAGAAAACCCTATGTCAACATGACTTTTCATTCCATAGAGATAGGATTTTTCAAGCCTGGTGCTATGGTGGCCATACTAGGTGACTAGATTGGAAACAATTTTGTTGAGGACTAATTAAACATCATATGAAGTCTTTTATTGAAAACTCCATTTTTGAACAGTAGTAATAACATGATTTTCAAGATGGCCACTGTGGTGGCAACACTGAAATTCTATGCTATTCCATTTAAAAAATTAGACTATGTGTTGAATGTGTGGTAAAGTTTCATGGCAATCCTGTAAGTAGTTTAGAAGATGTGGTGATAACAAACTTGGGCAAACAAATGGATGGACAACACACAAAAGACCATTCCATCAGCTGTTCTATGGTGGTGCTCACCAGTTATTATGTACTTTTGAGAGAGTGATGTATGTAAGGTGAAGTTGTTTGCATTTTAAACATGCACAGTGGAGAGAATGTTGGCATCCCTTTATGCTACTTTCATGTAATATGGATAAAATTTCTTTTGATATTGTACTTTTGAAAATTTTAAATGATCTTAGGACCATGCTAGCTAAAATGACTGCTCCCTTGTGCTCCAAAAATAAACCAAAATTTGTCTAAAGAACACTATTCTTGGCAGCTATTAAAATATGGAAAATGAATTTTGCCAAACTAAATAATACCAGCTTCTAAAAGTGCAATGACTGAATTACCAAATACATAAAATGTAAAAAAAGTTATTGGCTCTTTTTTTTTACAATTTACCTCTGAAATTCGAGAAGTGAAAATGAGCAAGTAGAATTAGCACTTTTTTGAAAGGTGCACATCTGGAGTAAGGCCAAGCAGTATACTCTCTAACCCATATTACACCGATCAATCATACATCAAAATAAAGGGAATTAAAGGTTCCTTGAACAATACCTAAGATATACAAAGTCTCTTTTAAATAACCAGTATAACTAGTGAGGAAACCCGTGGAAACTCTTTTTCTTTAAAATTCTAACCCTATGCTAAATAAGAAACTGTAGAGCGCCACCTATAAACCAATGAGTTAAAAAAAGACCATTCCATTAGCTGTTCTAAGACCCAATGAGTTAAAAGCAGTCCATTCCATCAGCTGTTCTATGGCCCAATGAGTTAAAAGCAGTCCATTCCATCAGCTGTTCTATGCCAATGAGTTAAAAACTAGACCATTCCATCAGTTGTTCTATGTCCCAATGAGTTAAAAACCAGACTATTCCATCAGTTGTTCTATGCCAATGAGTTAAAAACTAGACCATTCCATCAGTTGTTCTATGTCCCAATGAGTTAAAAACTAGACTATTCCATCAGTTGTTCTATGTCCCAATGAGTTAAAAGCAGTCCATTCCATCAGCTGTTCTATGACCCAGTGAGTTAAAAACAACATATCATACCATTAGCTGTTCCATGACCCAATGAGTTAAAAGCAGTCCATTCCATCAGCTGTTCTATGCCAATGATTTAAAAACTTGACCATTCCATCAGTTGTTCTATGTCCCAATGAGTTAAAAACCAGACTATTCCATCAGTTGTTCTATGCCAATGAGTTAAAAACTAGACCATTCCATCAGTTGTTCTATGTCCCAATGAGTTAAAAGCAGTCCATTCCATCAGCTGTTCTATGCCAATGAGTTAAAAACTAGACCATTCCATCAGTTGTTCTATGTCCCAATGAGTTAAAAACTAGACCATTCCATCAGCTGTTCTATGCCAATGAGTTAAAAACTAAGACTATTCCATCAGCTGTTTTATGACCCAATGAGTTAAAAATATACTAGACCATCAGCTGTTCTATGGCCCAATGAGTTAAAAGCAGTCCATTCCATCAGCTGTTCTATGACCCAATTATTTAAAAACAACAAACCAGACCATTAGCTGTTCTATGACCCAATGAGTTAAAAACTAGACCATTCCATCACCTGTTTTATGACCCAATGAGTTAAAAACTAGATCATTCCATCAGCTGTTCTAAGACCCAATGAGTTAAAAACTAGACCATTCCATCAGCTGTTCTATTACCCAATGAGTTAAAAACTAGACCATTCCATCAGCTGTTCTATGACCCAATGAGTTAAAAACTACAGACCAGACCATCAGCTGTTCTATAACCCAAGGAGTTAAAAACTACAGACCAGACCGTCAGCTGTTCTATGACCCAATGAGTTAAAATGATTCATGATGATAGACCAAAATACTATTACCTACAAATGCATCAATATATCACAGATGGTTGGTCAATTTGATTCAAATGAATGACAAATTTCCAAGTAGAAAAGAAACCATACTAATTAAATTATGTTAGAAAATGCTGAAAGTCAAACTTTACCAGATATTTGAAATCAGCATGATTATGTCTCATGATGAAAGGCCCCTATACCAGGTTACTTTGTCAAAGTTGGTCAAATTCTGTTCAGAGGCTTTTAACTTGTGTCAGTGTTTCTCAACTAACAGTAATGGCAGCCATATTTGATGAAAGAGCATCATTTCTATAAATCTGAAAGGTGTGCAGGCTGTCACACTTGGTCTGATGTGATAGAATCTGTTATGTGGTTTTTCTACACTAGTTTGATGTGATTGAATCTGTTATGTGATTTTTCTACACTTGATCTGATGTGATAGAATCTGTTATGTGGTTTTTCTACACTTGGTCGGATGTGATAGAATCTGTTATGTGGTTTTTCTACACTTGGTCGGATGTGATTAAATCTGTTATGTGTTTTTTTACACTTGGTCTGATGTGATAGAATCTGTTATGTGGTTTTTCTAGACTTGGTCTGATGTGATTGAATCTGTTGTGGTTTTTACATACTTGTTTTGATGTGAGAGAATCTATGTATTTTTTTCTACACTTGGTCTGATGTGATGAAACCTCTGTTAAGTGGTTTTTCTACTCATTAACTGACACTTGGTCTGATGTGATAGAATCTGTTATGTGGTTTTTCTACACTTGGTCTGATGTGATAGAATCTACTATGTAATTTTTCTACACTTGGTCTGATGTGATGAAATCTGTTATGTGGTTTTTCTACACATTTAATGACACTTGGTACAATGTAATAAAATCGGTTATGTGGTTTTTCTATACATGGTCTGATGTGATAGAATCTCTTATGCTGTTTTTCTACACTTGGTCTAATGTGATTAAATCTATTATGTGGTTTTTATACACACATTCTGATGTGATGAAATCTGCTATGTGGTTTCTCCTCACATGGTCTGATGTGATGAAATCTGTTATGTGGTTTTTCTACACATCGAATGTGGTTCTAACTTTGGCAACAGATTTTATATTTGATGGTAGAATGACATCATGAAAAGAAAAGCCCTTCATACCAAAAAGCTTTCTGGTCAAATTCTGTTGACTGGTTTTTGAAACGTTACTTAAAAGAGTTTGCAATTTTAGTTACAGTGGATATAAATTGCAGAAAATGAGAATCTTTTCTATAAACTTGAAAGTTCTTATTACTAGAATGCTTTCTTCAAATTTTATCAAGTTGTGCAGAACAGTTTCCGATAGTAAGTCAATAATTGATGGCAAATTGGCATAATTTATATAAATATGAAAGGAATTCATACCAGTATGCTTCCTATCAAATTAAATAAAATTGTGTTGTAATTCTGTAGTAGTTGTTTCAAGTTTTTTTCTTTTTCATAATGGCAGCTATGTATATTACTGTACCTCATCATTTATACAAAAATCTGAAAGGTCTTGATCTCAGAATGTTAATGTTGAATATAATCAGATTCTGCTTGTAAGTTTTAGATAAGCTGTTTAAAGGTTTGTTCTAGCAGCAGAGATGCCGAACCCTACAAAATTTTGCTCAAATCATTAACAAAAAAAGGTTCCTGCAGATGCTGAAAAATACATCAACAACGCTAAACCAAAGTCTCTAATTGAGTATATTTCCAAGTCAATAATTTTGTCACCGTCTGTAGATGATCAGCATTGTTATGAAGTACTTAAGGATTTTAACGAGAAAGCAAAATCAGTTAATATTGACGGTGACAATATTATTGATTTTATCACAGATATAGATGAAGCCCCGTCTGTAGATGACTTAGATGGATTCATTAATAATCTTGTAGTATATGATGATGTGATGTTGGACAAACAATCTAATCCAGCTAGAATATTTTCTCGAAGTAGACACAAAAACACAGACGTGAGTTATGTTACACAACAATACACACAAATACCTAAGGTGATCAGAGATATCTGTAATATTCTAGTTGTGTTTAATGGAGTAGATAATTATACTCTACAAAATATTTATTATACTTGGTGTTCAGGGGACATGGATATGAATAAATTTAAAAATTTCTTCTCTAAAGCACAATCTGCTCCATTTGGATTTATAATGATAAATCTAAATGATCCAAGATCAAGATATCATGTAGGTCTAGATAAAATATTTGGTTAAACTCCCCTTAACAATCAGGAGCAGCAGAGAGGGTGAAGGACAACAATTGAGTCACTTTACGAGTAAACAAAATACCTGACAAAGTCAGGAAAATATAAGTCAACAATAGAATAACAAAACTGAGCTAACCTAAACAATTTTATTATACGGTTCTTAACTGTAAGGAAATATACTCAATTTGAGACTTTGGTTTAGCATTGTTGACATATTTTTCAGCATCTGCAGGAACCTTTTTTCTTTCATTAATGATTCAAGCAAAATTTTGTAGGGTTCAGCCTCTCTGCTGCTGTTCTATTTATTTTAATGGCAGATCAACATAAGTTGTGGCAACTGGATAGTATCTATTCCAATAAAATATGTTGTCTGAAGGCTTTTTAATTTTAGCAATAGCTACCATACTTGATCAACATCATTAAATAAATTTGAAAGGTCTTCAGGCCAAGATGCTATTTAGCAATTCTGGTCAAATCCCATTCATAGGATTTGGAAAAATTATATAATCAGCTGTCTGATTTTAGTAACATCTGACAAAACTGATTGCAAATATTCATCTTCTTGTCAGGAAGATTTCTGTCAAGTTTTGTCATATTCTGTTCTGGAGAAGTCATTTAAACAATAGCAGGAATGGATGGTTATTGAAGTATTGCTGGGTACTGGTCAGGTTGGTTTATAACAGATCTGGATTCTCCATTCCCACTGTGTATGGTTTCCAATAGCCTTCCCTCAAACCTTTTTTCATTAACCATAACATGTTTGTTGTTGTTTTTATGACTGCTGGGAATATCTGGTTGGTCAGATGGGATTTTGGAAGATCTTTAACATAGAAATTATTGATGTATGTTTCTACTTTTAGATACAGTTGCCACATTTATCTATTAAGACACAGTTGCCAGTCTATTAAGACTTTAAAAAAAAGAGATACATACTGTTTAAAATATATCAAGTAAATTGCATAAATTGTCCAATATATGATCTATTGAAGAAAGTGGTCACGAGATATATGATTTGCATTTACAATCGAATATATTTCACTCTATACAGTAATTATTTATATCAATCAATTAGATTGTGTAATTAAGACAATAATCTGGCATATGGCAATTAGATTGTGTAATTAAGAAAATAATCTGGCATATGGCAATTAGATTGTGTAATTAAGAAAATAATCTGGCATATGGCAATTAGATTTTGTAATTAAGAAAATAATCTGGCATATGGCAATTAGATTTTGTAATTGTTTTACATAAGAAATTAGTCTTTTATGCCATCACATCTGTATAACAATTATGCTTAAAAGGTGCACATGAAAGTTGCCCTAGAAATAAAATCAAGCTACATTTATTTACAGATGACTCACTGCAGACAAATATTTCTGTGGAATATTGATTTCTAGGTTGTTTGTGGTGCTTTTCCAGTCCAGTACACTAATCTCCATTCCATTAATTATCACCTGAAATAAAGAACAGTAAAGAACAAAATATATTTTTTTCCAGGGGCCCAAGTAACCAACTGGTCTGAAGTATCTACCTTTAAGATCACAATCACATGTTGCCTCTGCATGAGTTCAAGCAATGACTTGACAAATGTAGGTATGTAAGAACAACTTACTAGTTGGTATGTGGCTTTCAGTGGGGGTATTCCAAGATTCTTCCTACCCTAAATATACTAGTCATCATGTATAGCCTAAAATGGTATTAAATCCAACAAAAACCAAATACCATATTGTACTCGCCAAGTAACAGATTTTGTTTACATTTAATTGATGATCACAAAACTGATGATTGCTTAAAGAGTCTTCATCCTGTCTGTAACAAGAATCCAAGCAGACAAAATTTGTAATATGCAAATGAGTTACTTGACTACAAATTAAATACTTTAAAGATGATAAATATCTAATACAGAGACAATAAGTACTAATATGGGTAAATATAATTACAATTAGTATCATTTAAGCTTACAGAGATGCTGCCCTGATTGCATCTAAGTGGGGTAGCAACCCCTTGTCACAAAAATAAGGGGGAAGAGCAAAAAGGAGTGGAGAGGAATAAACAGCAATAATTACTTAATACTTCAATATTCATCTCTCATTCTTCCTGCTCCATTCTGAAAGAGCCCTACTGAAATCAATCCTTTCAAAGATGTTACCTGTAGTTTTATAAACATTAATCTGTTGATTTCATCAGAGTCAAATCTGTCCCTTAGCTGTGTATGAATACCCAGTTGAAACAAATATGGAAACTGTTCATCATGGTCATGCACAATTTTTCACAGCTCACAGGTATTGTTTTTGGATATTTCTGCTCCAAAATAAGATTTTTCACCAACATAAGCTTTGCCTAAGTTTCACCTTGATTCAGTGCTTTACAGATCACAGTGCCAGATTTACTATATGTTCAGTAAAGCTTACTACCAGTAGGTTTCTAAGTCCATCAAGGTCAAAGTCATAATGTTCGGACAGCAGTATTTTGATTTAATATGTTTAATTCCTTTTTTTTAAAACTTTATCTCAACCCTTATTGGTTTATTTGGTTTTGTACCACAAAATCCCACAGGCTAAATTGTTTAAAAAAGGAAATGAAAGATGCTCTCTGTATTTATATTGTCTTTATCTTAATACTGCTTGTAATTCTGTTAAGTTGGGGTGACAGTTTGGGATTCAAAATCACTCACTGGTATCTGCATTTACCACATAGTCGGTATAGTTTTCCTACAGTGCGTGCAGTTTCACATTTTTGATATTATAACATGTGAGCATGTGATTCAGATTGGTCCAAAAGAGATCATGAAATTATTGTGCACGATCTTCTTCACTGATTGGCTGGGATCGTGGGAAAATGTTTTAAATCATGCCTTCTGGAATGCTTTGATATGAATTAACATTTTTTGGCAGTCATTTTTTTAACTTGATTTGCGAATGGAAATTGAGGGAATTGGCTGTCCCAATATGGATATGTTAACCCCACAGTGGTTTGTTATGTTATGTTTAACAATATCATGATAAGAAAACTGGCGTATAACTACAAGACAAGAATGACAATAAGGAGTAAAACTAAGGAATAGCGGGTGGTGGAAGAGGGGGGCATATTTCTGTAACATAGATATAGAATCCACGATATAAACAAGTGTGGTTTAAATATTAACTTAAAAAAAACGCAAAAAAAATCATCTCTATTCTTAGAAGAATTGGGACATGAATGTGTCTCCTGACAGAACTTTATCTAACCACAGCATCTATACATAGGCTATATTGGATGTAAATCCAACATGAAAATAAATTTGTTGATGTCTTCTGTACTGAGTACAATCTATTGTTCCAAATCAAACACTGCAAATATCAGGTCACAAATGCATTGCAACAAATGTGGGAATTTTTGCATCCAGTAATCATATTTCACATAAAATTTGCAACAATGTAACATTTAGTTCTGAAACACACATTTTAGGTACTCTGCTATTGGCCTACTGTACTGTGTACCTGCAGCATCACATCGCATTGATCATTATGTTTTGAAAAATGGTTTTGTGGTTATAAAATGTTCTGTTTTATTCAAATGGAAGTTTTTTCTTTGATTTATAGTTTGTAAAACTATACAATCTACTTTTATCAGTTTAGCTTTGTTTTGGACTATATTTTATGCACAACAAATGAAAGTTGCACCGTCTGTGTGAATGAATGAAATTGTTCATTCTTCTTTCTATCTAAATATTTTTCACTTAAATAAAAATTATGTGAAAAAAGAATTTCAAATGGGTAACAATAAAATATTACATTTATGAAACTCATTGAATAATGTCCAGCTTTTGTTTGCCAAGGCTCGAAAAAGCTGGACATTATTAAACTTGTTTCATAAATTCAATATTAAATTGTTACCCATTTGAGATCCTCTATTAACACTTCTCAGTTCCAATAATTTAATATACTTCATAACTTGAAAAATAAATTACCACCATGACTATCATCATCCAAACAAAATCATCTTCTAAAGATGAACCATGCTGGGTAACAGCCATATTGGGTTTTCTAGATAGCACCTATTTTAAAAGCAGATTATGTAAAAATTCTTTCATGAAAGGTTCAATTTTCTACATTTGTGCATAATGTTTTTTCCAAGGTCCAATGTACCAATTAAATTTAGTTATAAAAGCCATTCATGCCAAGCTCAAGTACCCAAATGTGTAAACAGTTACTTATAAAGACATCTTGTGACAAGTGCCATGATACCTCTACTGGCTGGTGTCCAAGTGCAAATTCATATGAATTTGGCACAATTTCTGCTATCTTTTGCCCTGGCAGCATCTCCGAGTTAATGATCTATTCATTCTTTAAAAAAAAAAATATAGAAGCTTAGCTTTTATTTCAATGTCTACCCCAAAAAGAATATGTATTTTGTATAATTATCAAATTTAGTCACCTGTGCCCTATCTGCAGGAAGTGTGGTGAACTTGAGTTGTCTCCCATGCAATATGTGTCCTCTGTACAGAATGTAGCCATAATTCTGTCCATATCCATTGTTTATATCCAGCATTTCCATGGAAACAGGGTGATCTACAGTTACTTTCTACAAAGAAAAAGCATTTCAGATCATTTGTGGTAAAATATATGTGAGGTTGTTGAGTGTAAAGAAAACATGAACCTGATAAAGTTCTCTTCTTTATAAACTGACGATGGAAATAATCTTAACTTAGCAACAAGTCTTACCAAATTAGTCTACAACTATTGCCACCTAAAGCATCATATAAAAAAATTGTCATTTGATTAAAAAAGCTAGGGTAGATAAAAATAGAGAATCATTTAAGAACAACAGTACCACAAAAAAACAATGTCACTTACATGGGAAAGTTAGTTGTAATTAGAGTAAACTTTTATTATACAGAACTATATATCACTCAAAATAAAAAGGAGAAAATAGATAATTTTTGTACATGTACATGGTACATTTAGTATCAATTTAAAAACAAAAAACATTAATCAAGTAGAAAATGTGAAATATTTAATCCATAAGAAATCAGATAAGCTATAATCCAATTAAATAAAGGGAAATTGACATGTCCTGATAACATTACTGCAGACTTTTATATACATTTCTCTGATAAACTCACAAAATTACTAGAACCAGTTTTTAACAATATATTCTTTAGTGAATCCATGACATAGCTATGAAAAAGGGAACAATAACACTGATATATCAGAAAGAGAGATAAAGAGGCTCTTGTTAGCCTATGGAGTCCTATCATGCTCCTGACTGCATAATCCTTACTAACATTGTAATAAATAGGATAAAAACTGTATGAAAAAGGTAGTAAGTATAAATCAATCTGTGAGGATAGGATAGAAATACAGTAAATAATACAGTGACAATAAAAACGATTAATTATTTAAACTCAGAAGGGATGGAACATCCATTAAACACTTAGAAAATTTTGGGAAAGCATCAGGGTCAAAACTTTACACTATGATCCATGTTTTAATAGCAAGCAAAATTCCTGAGCAAAAAAGAAAAGTTAAAAACATAATATATAATAAATACAGTGCTTTTTATGTAGAACAAGTCCTACATACAATAAAAAATAATAGACAGAAACATAAAATATTTAATAAACTCTATAAAAAAGTCTACATGAATGTAATTAAAGAGCATAGAATGTGGATGATCCTTATTTACTAAGTACAGATATTTACCCCCCACTGCTGATTGTAAAAGAAACATGACTGGGGTGAAGCAAGGAAGGAATGCCATCCCAACAGGGGAAATTGCTAGAAATTTGCCGACCTTGCCACACCTTGACTATGTGACCCTCTGCCCATTACATGAGAAAGGGTATCACTATAAACAAAGAATAACAATTAATAATGGTATTCTGACTGCAACTAATGTAACTAGCCATTTTAGGGAAATAATGTAGGTTACAATGATGATGTGACACTAATGCTAACAGGCTCGTGCAAGGTGGTATGAGTCACATCAGAGTTTCTGAAAATGAAAGCACACTATAAACAACATAACATGGAAAACAGAGTAAACAAAACATAAACAGTGAATATGGCAATATAATGCAATACAGATAACTACAAACATGAAAATCTCCATTTTACTTCTATTTCTTTTAACTTTTTATATTTTTTCTATCAATGCTATCAACAACAGAACTAGGAGATCTACAAGAAGCAAAGTTGGAAGAAGGAAAGAAGAATGCTTGGAAGATGAGAACATACTATAAAAGATGGTAGCCCAAAGGGTATCCACTAGCCCATCAACTAGATGGGTGACAACCAAAATTTTTTTTAATTTTCTTAGATTAAGAAAAATAAAAAATAAAAATATAAACAAAGAATTTTAAAAATAATAATCAGTCCATGCAAAGGAAATGGGTTATAGCACAACACAAAAATATTGCAATGAAAACCCATAGCATACTCTGGAAACACATATCCCTGGCAAGGATCACTAGTTACGGAAAACAGCAAGGAAACCAGCCAAGAGTGGAAGGGAGTAAAAGCCACTGGCCTTTAGGCCTGCAAGCAGAATGAGCAGAATGCTGATAAGGGTTTGGCACAAGTGAGCCTCCATATCAAAATTTAACATGAACACTATTACAATTATACAAAATTGTCTAGAAATTATATATATTTGTCACACACCACAGAAGAATGGGAGTTAAAAAAAACCATAAAAATTATTCCAAATTTTTGGAAGCAAGAGGGTGACCTTGACCATCAACAACCTATAAATGGTTGAAATGCAGTGAGGTGTCCACAAAAGAAAATTGTCAGACCACTGATTTGAAACTGTCTTCAATTACAACTTCTTAATCAGTGTGAGTATCTGTGTGTGTGTGTGTGTGTGTGTGTGTGTGTGTGTGTGTGTGTGTGTGTGTGTGTGTGTGTGTGTGTGTGTGTGTTATCTACTTTTAATGTAGCTTTATAAAGTTTTCAGTCATTTAGAAAGAAAATTGTCAGACCACTGATTTGAAACTGTCTTCAATTACAACTTCTTAATCAGTGTGTGAGTATCTGTGTGTGTGTGTGTGTGTGTGTGTGTGTGTGTGTGTGTGTGTGTGTGTGTGTGTTATCTACTTTTAATGTAGCTTTATAAAGTTTTCAGTCATTTAGCTATGATGTCTGCAGTTTATACTGATGTCTAGCATTGGGGCATGATGCTGCAGACATTGATAGAAGTGAGATGGCAGGTAAAGGTGAGTACTTTAGATTATCTGACCAATCAACAGAGTCTGATTATGATAGCTAAATGTGAAATATAGAAAATTATTGGAGAAATATTTTTTTTAAAATTTCTATATCTGTACATGTGATAAATATATACTTATTTATGCACATGTCCTGATTGATTGTGTAACTGCACATGTTGTACTTAAGCAATATACTGAAACTGTAATACCCTAATGAAATTATTTGTTGCAAAGATGTCTCACTTGACACTGTTTGTATCTATATGAAGTTATATCCCCTGTACAATGGAAATCTTTCATTGAAATGATGTCTGACTTGACACTGTTTGCCTCTATATGAAGTTATATACCCTATACGGGGGCCCCGAGTGGCCGAGTGGTCTAAATCAATGTCCGTTACGGATCATTGCCATCTCACCTCTGTCTGCATGGGTTCGAGTCTAGGATTCGGGGAATGTGGATATGTGAGAAAGCTTGCCAGTAGCTTCTCATGGGTTGGTGGTTCTTTCCAGTGATTTCCCGGTTTCTTCCTCCACCATTAATACTGGCCGCCATGAATAGCCTATTGTGTGCTGAAAAATGGTGTTAAGCCCAACAACAACAACATACCCTGTACAATGGAAATCATTTATGGCAAAGATATCTGATTTGATAGTTTGCCTCTATATGAAGTTATATACCCTGTACAAAGGAAATCATTCGTTGCAAAGATATCCAACTTGACAGTTTGCAACTATAAGAAGTTATATCCCCTGTACAATGGAAAGTATTCCTTTGAAAGACATCTCACTTGACACTGTTTGCCATCTGAACACTATTCTAACCTTAACCTACATATGTTACAGAAAAATACCAGATTGTTTTTTTTAAAGCTAGTGTGGGTATCACAATTAACATGTTGATTCAACTGTGCCAATAATTCTGTCAAAAAGACTTCATTATGGAATTTTTCTCTAAACAAAGCTTTAAAAACTCTGTAACCAAAAGTCTACAAATACTTATTTTAAGATGACATTTATTGTGGCAAAGCAATATTACCTTTATTGTGACACTGCAGCATTATGTTCAATGTGACAAGGAAGTATTAATTTCATTATGAGAAACAACAAACATAATGGTAACACAGTATTACCTCCAAAGTGGAAATGCTGTATTCACTATCTGTGGCAATGCTGTATTGCCTTCAGTCTGCAATGCAGTAATACCATCACTGTGGCAATGTAGTATTAATATCAATGTGGAAATGCCTGTATTACCTTCAGTGTGGCATTGAAATATTACCATCAGTGTTGCATGGCCTTCAGTGTGGCAATGCAGTAATACCTTCACAGTAGCAATGTAGTATTACTATCAGACTGGCAATGTAGTATTACTATCAGTGTGGCAATATAATATTACCTTCAGTGTGGCAATATATTACCATTAGTGTGGCAATATAATATTACCTTCAGTGTGGCAATGCAGTATTACCTTCAGTGTGGCAATATAATATTACCATCAGTGTGGCAATATAATATTACCTTCAGTGTGGCAATGCAGTATTACCTTCAGTGTGGCAATATAATATTACCAATATAATATTACCTTCAGTGTGGCAATATAATGTTACCTTCAGTGTTGCAATATAATATTACCTTCAGTGTGGCAATATAATATTACCTTCAGTGTGGCAATATAATATTACCTTCAGTGTGGCAAAATAACATTGCCTTTAGTGTGGCAATATAACATTACCTTCAGTGTGGCAATATAATATTACCTTCAGTGTGGTAATGCAGTATTACCTTCAGTGTGGCAATATAATATTACCAATATAATATTACCTTCAGTGTGGCAATATAATGTTACCTTCAGTGTTGCAATATAATATTACCTTCAGTGTGGCAATATAATATTACCTTCAGTGTGGCAATATAATATTACCTTCAGTGTGGCAATATAATGTTACCTTCAGTGTGGCAATGCAGTATTACCTTCAGTGTGGCAATATAATATTACCTTCAGTGTGGCAATATAACATTGCCTTTAGTGTGGCAATATAACATTACCTTCAGTGTGGCAATATAATATAACCTTCAGTGTGGCAATGCAGTATTACCTTCAGTGTGGCAATATAATATTACCTTCAGTGTGGCAATATAATATTACCTTCAGTGTGGCAATATAATGTTACCTTCAGTGTGGCAATATAATGTTACCTTCAGTGTGGCAATATAATATTACCTTCAGTGTGGGTAGCATGTCATCTAGCGTCATCATGTCCCGCATAGGAAGTGTACCTGTAAATTATAACAGAAAAATGTAAAGTAAGTGTGCATGTACCTGTAACTGATGACCATATTCTAAGGTTGGTGGGGTGGTACATAATTATGTTATATTTTGCTGAAGAATGCTGAAAATTCGACTTGAATTAGTTCTTTTCTTTATATAAAGTCCAACACTGAATTTGGTGAATTTATGGAATCCTTCTAAAGTTACAGACATAAAAGTCACAAAATATGGAAGAAAAATAGATCACAATGGAACAACACATGCAAAATATTATTCACATCCATGACATCACTCCATGCATGACAAAACTATTGGACACATAACCTGTACACTTTTACATGATATTGTTCTCCATCCTTACCAGACAAAACTATAAGACACTTTACACTTTTTACATTTAGCACTGCTGCCTTCCCCATATATAACAAAACTAAAGGACACTTGGACTCGACATCCTTATTACATACATACAACAGTGTTGCATACTCCCTACATAATTGGTTTGATATGAATATCTCATTCAATTTTACCTTCCATACATACAGTATGCATCACATTCTGAAACATTTCTCTTACTGTATCTATATAATTTAATTTGCATACATGTTCTTATAAATTCATTGTCACGACAACACTTGCATGTTTTTTATATACTAAAAATGATTTAATAATTGAAAAAGACACCTTAGAATTGAATAAAGAGTTTGTGTCCTAAAAAGTAAATATCATTTATGTAGAAGATGACTGATGCTTTGACATTTGAATTCATACATTTGATATCATGACAATAATTAAGTTTTGCATACTGCACACCCAAAAGCTTGAACAAGTTTTCAATGTTGTTATGTGACAACTCAAAATAGTGAACAAAACTATGAGAAGTGAACTGAAATTTACAATATGCTCAGGAAAGTAAATACTGTCTGCATTCTATTGACTGATGGGGAAGACATTTAGAAAGCAGTTTCCATTGTTCTCACCATAAGCTGCCTTGCTGGTCTCAATGGGAGGGTCTGGTGGGTCAGGAAGCCCTAGAGAAAAATAAAAATTTAAACTGAATACAAAAACCAAAAATAAAAGAAAACACAGATATTTGATAATTAAAAAAACAACTGAAAATAAAAAGAAATACATATAGATTGAGAAAATATATAAATCTGCCTAGGGATGTTACATGATGTATTTTGTTTAATAATTACAGCTGCTAAACACCTGCTGACACCTATCAAACTACAGGTTGTATGATCTATACAAAGCTGTTGAATCTAGCACTTTCATTTCATTCCCTATTCAACCAAGGCTTCTCATATCAGCCAGCTTGTTTTACCTCAGCTTGCTAAGCAAATGGTTAACCCATTTGTCATTTTGATGTGCCAACAAATTTTCATAAGCCATAACATGGTTAACTCAGATGCCATTTTGATTTTGAACACCTGTTCCTAAGCATTATTATTGTCAACACAGATGTCATTATGATGTGTGAACACCTGTTCACAATCCTGTCATAAACAATTTAAATAGTACATTAAATTAACAGGTGTTCAGCCAATCAAAATGCTCATAACATTCACTGACATTCAACTTACCTGAAAATGCATAATATAAACAAATGTTCAACTGTCTAGAAATACATTACACAGATATTCAACTTTTAAAAAATTCATTACATTAACATATTCAGCCAATCCAAATGTTCATTACATTCACATATTCAGCCAATCCAAATGTTCATTACATTCACATACCCAGCCATTCCAAATGTTCATTACATTCACATACCCAGCCAATCCAAATGTTCATTACATTCACATACCCAGCCATTCCAAATGTTCATTACATTCACAGATGTTTGACTGTTCTAAAATGCAATACATTCAATGATGTTCAAGTAGCCTATAAATGCACTTCACATTCAACCATCAAAAAATTCAAAAACACTGATATTCAACATTCCAAAAATGCATTATATACACAGATGTTTAACAATTCAATACTGGATTACATTCACTGATGTTCAACTAACTCCAAAATGCAATACATAGATTTACAACTGTCTAAAAATGCATTACTTACACATTTGTTCAACTGTCCAAAAATGCATTACACATTTGTTCAACTGTCCAAAATGGACATTAACTTTACAGATATTCAACTGATCAAAAAATGCATTTACATTCACAGAAGTATCATAATTACCTTAATACTGGTTTAGGAAGCAACGTCCTAAATTTTAACTGTGTATTTAAATAACACGCAATACATAGGTTCAAGATAAACTGTATTGCAAATATAAATAATCTTTGGCATAATGGGGGCAAATCCTGTCAGAGCACACTGCACCAGCCAAACTCTGAATGTTTTCTATATGAATCCCTCAGGAAGAGAGAATTCTGGGAGATTTGTAGGGTTGTGAAGAGTGTCTGACACCTGTATGTGGAGCCACAAGGATCTGATATGAGGTATATATGACACCGACAATGGAAACTCGATAGTCTGATCCTGAGGATTGCTGTGATAACAAACATCAGCCAATACTCCATACATGCACCATAGGAAGCGGGTATGAAGTATATGGGTATAATGGTTGAGAACCTTTACAGTACCAACACAAATTGGGGGTCAATAACAAAGTTGTGAATGCATGAAACTTGGCAATGGTCCAAACAAAGTGAAGGCAGCCATGTGACTGTGGAACAATGTGACTGTAATGAAGGCCCTCAATTTAATCTGCTCTGAAAGGAATACATCTCTTCAGACAAATCAGTTAGATGAATGATGCCCTAACTGACACAATGTTTGATCACATGCCCCAACTGAGTCATCTGATTGGTTCAACATGACAATGTGTCTACATTTAGTTACTATCCTATTAACATATATTGGCTGCAATGACATCATGTCTGGGCAGAGAACCATAGTAGACAAAGAGGGACCCAGCAAGGGGCCAGAGAAGGATGCACAGTGAATTACTTAAACTACATTTAATCAATTTAATTATAAAATATCTAACATACATATTTTTGCTGCTTAATAATTTATATTAGCTTGCAGCCATAAGCCTGAATAATTCAAGCTGTAAATCAGTAAAGTATATTTCTGTGATAAGCATCTCCTACCTTCTGGCTCAAGTACGTATTTCTTGATTAGTTTCCTGGTCACATGGTACTTTTCAGTCAAATCTCCTGCCTCGCTTATTGGAGAAATATAATCTGAAACAAAAATAATGCTTACTGATCATGATAATAAATTATTTACAATTTATTTGTACATATGATATAGATTTTCAAAAAGTAACAAGATCCATCTGTGATCTACACCATGATAGAGCCCCAATGTGTAACAAAACATCTCACCTATGAGCTACACTGAGACAGATCCTCCCTTTATTGATCTCAGCACAAGTCATCAACAAAGATTTGTTATGGAATGTACTATTTAAAAAATCATGTTCTATAAACTTAAACCAATTTTTCTTTCTGACTAAGGCTTGTAACTGCACCAACAGGCTTCTTCCATCTCTTAAATGAAAAGACCTCCACAAACTTTGCTTACGGTATGTGGTTTAGAACATAATTTATTTTTTTGCAAATAAACATTGTTTTCTTTCAGTCCCAGAACCCTGACCCTTAGAACTTTTGACCCAAAAATCATGACTTCTTTTACCAATGTGCGAATTAAGGTCTCTGATAAGCAATGGTAATGTGTGGAAACTATTTTTCTTCTTCAGTTACACCGACCTCATCCTTTGACCTCCAAATCAATAGACTTCTTTCTTACACCAAGTGTAAGTCATCCACAGTGTTTGCTCAAGGTCTGTGATGCACAAGCAATGTTAATGTGTGCAAACCATATATCTTCTTCAGTCAAAATGGCCTAGTCTTCTGACTTTTGTACCTAAAATCAACAGGCTTTTCTACTACCCCAAGTGCAAACCATCCACAACGTTTTATGCTTGTATGTTATGCAGAGCTGATGTTACTGTGTGTACATCATTTTTGTAAAGTCTTGTCACCTGACAGTTGCCATTCTAACCCCCAAAGAATTGACTGATTCCTAACTCCATACACATGTCATTCAATAAATTTGGTCCAATTACTGTACCAAAACCATTTTTAATCTGTCAGGAAGTGACCTGGCCTTTCTGATCCCAAAACTCAATAGAATCTTGCTTATCCCAAGTGCTAGAAATATTCAATGTTTGGCATCTGGTCAAAAAATTTACTGTAACCTTGACATGTGACCCCAAAATGATAAGGTTCTTTCTTATCTCAAGTCTAATCCATCTACACATCAGTAAATTTTGATGGACAACTTTACCAGCTCTCTCTTCTAATTGTAAGTCATAGTAATCTTTATTGAATGTGCAAGCCATCTACAAAATGTGAGATCACCGCCATCTCACCTCTGTCTGTGCGAGTTTGAGTCCAGACTCAGCTAATGTGCGTAAGTGAGAAAGCCTGCCAGTAGCTTCTTGTGGGTCAGTGGTTCTTCCCGGCATTTTCCAGGGGTCTCCCTCCACCATTAACACTGTTAGCCATGTATAGCCTATCCTGTGCTGAAAAATGGTGTTAAACCCTACAACAACAACAATAACAACAAAATGTGGTATCTACTGATGGAGGACAACAATAGATATTATGAAGTCAGTGATACATAGATGACAGTCAGCAGGCCAGACAATGTCGTATCATAATATCATCAACTTTATGGTAGGCACCCAAAACAAATTGTAATGTTGGTGACAAATCCACTGTCATTGTCAAAAATCAACACTGTTGACTGTTGACTGTGTGCTGGGAATAATGACCATGCATGGTTGATCATGTGCTGGTAATTGCCAAACAACACAGGAATAATGATCATGCATGGTAGACTGTGTGCTGGTAACTGCCAGACAACACAGGAATAATGATCATGCATGGTAGACTGTGTGCTGGTAATTGCCAGACAACACAGGAATAATGATCATGCATGGTAGACTGTGCTGGTAACTGCCAGACAACACAGGAATAATGATCATGCATGGTAGACTGTGTGCTGGTAACTGCCAGACAACACAGGAATAATGATCATGCATGGTAGACTGTGTGCTGGTAACTGCCAGACAACACAGGAATAATGATCATGCATGGTAGACTGTGTGCTAGTAACTGCCAGACAACACAGGAATAATGATCATGCATGGTAGACTGTGTGCTGGTAACTGCCAGACAACACAGGAATAATGATCATGCATGGTAGACTGTGTGCTGGTAACTACCAGACAACACAGGAATAATGATCATGCATGGTAGACTGTGTGCTGGTAACTGCCAGACAAAACAGGAATAATGATCATGCATGGTAGACTCTGGTAACTGCCAGACAAAACAGGAATAATGATCATGCATGGTAGACTGTGTGCTAGTAACTGCCAGACAACACAGGAATAATGATCATGCATGGTAGACTGTGTGCTGGTAATTGCCAGACAACACAGAATAATGATCATGCAGTGTAGACTGTGTGCTGGTAACTGCCAGACAACACAGGAATAATGATCATGCATGGCAGACTGTGTGCTGGTAACTGCCAGACAACACAGGAATAATGATCATGCATGGTAGACTGTGTGATGGTAACTGCCAATCAACACAGGAATAATGATCATGCATGGTAGACTGTGTGCTGGTAACTGCCAATCAACACAGGAATAATGATCATGCATGGTAGACAGACCAGTTTACCCATAAATTTTCCTGTCAGTATTTTAAGCAATGCCTGTCAGTATTTTCAGACCGCAGTCAGTATTTTCAGCACACAAATAGTAGATACTATCAATATACCATAATTATCATTATGTAGAATTACACGACATAATGACTATACAATATTGTGTAAATAACTCCTAGTTTACAAAGGCGCTGGTATTCAGTTAATTCTGTGTTTCAAGACACAAATATGCAGAAATTGAACACCACTGACTTAAACATCCCGTTCATATTATCGTGATAAAAACCACACAAAAAAATACAACATAATCAAATTTATTCTGTTGTTTATATAGAAATTCTGTTTTCTCAGCTTCACACATATCCATAACATTTTAATTAAAGCCAATTCTCTATTTTACATGGTTAAGGATGACTTGATATAAAACATTATGACAGACATTGTTACCACCCATCCACTTAGAAAATAATAATTTTATTTAGATAGGTGAAGGCAATCTTATTTATCTGATAAAATCTAGTATCATCTTTGTCAATATTTACTAGAATGGAAATAAGGTTCATAAATTATTTTTCATTGCTTCCGTTAACTTGTCAGCTGTACTCAATGACAAATTCATATTTGCGATCAACTCACATAGAATCGCCTCAGCACATGTTATTTGTTTTTGAAGTATGTTTGGATCACTGACTTCCTTTCCTTTCATCATTGACAAAATGTTTCTATTTCCATTCACTAATGATTTCAATTTTGTATGATTTTCCGATTCCACATGCCGTGAGCAGTCATTCCTTCCACCATGTGCACAGGAAAAGTCTAAGTTGCAAACAGTGCAATGCACAAAATGTTCTCCTTTTGACGATGGTTTAAGGCATAGCCACAGAGTAGAATAAACTGGTAGAAAATGCTGCTTTCTGTGTTAGACTTTCCATTTTCATCATCAGTTTCGTGCTGAAACTTTCTTGTCGGCGGCATTTTCCTTTGTTTAAACAACCGGATCTTGAGAATGTCAAAATAAGTAACGTGGCACAAAATGCGGATGAGGATGCGGACCGAAGAGACCAATACAACGAAACGAAACGGAGAAAAAAAACGGCTTAAAAAATTAATTTTAAAAAAGTAATAAATAAATGCAACCTCATATCGTATTTTCAGTTCAATGACCGTATGACCCTACAGACAAGCTTTATTCCGTACAAATATGGTCTAATACGGTCGGGTAAACAGGTCTGGGTAGACTGTATGCTGGTAACTGCCAGACAACACAGGAATAATGATCATGCATGGTAGACTGCTGTGTGCTGGTAACTGCCAGACAAAACAGGAATAATGATCATGCATGGTAGACTGTGTGCTGGTAACTGCAAGACAACACAGGAATAATGATCATGCATGGTAGACTGTGTGCTGGTAACTGCCAGACAACACAGGAATAATGATCATTCATGGTAGACTGTGTGCTGGTAACTACCAATTACAGGAATAATGATCATGCATGGTAGACTGTGTGCTGGTAACTGCCAGACAACACAGGAATAATGATCATGCATGGTAGACTGTGCTGGTAACTGCCAGACAACACAGGAATAATGATCATGCATGGTAGACTGTGTGCTGGTAATTGCCAGACAACACAGAATAATGATCATGCATGGTAGACTGTGTGCTGGTAACTGCCAGACAACACAGGAATAATGATCATGCATGGTAGACAGTGCTGGTAACTGCCAGACAACACAGGAATAATGATCATGCATGGTAGACTGTGCTGGTAACTGCCAGACAACACAGAATAATGATCATGCATGGTAGACTGTATGCTGGTAACTGCCAATCAACACAGGAATAATGATCATGCATGGTAGACTTTGTGCTGGTAACTGCCAAACAACACAGGATCAATGATCATTCATGGTAGACTGTGTGCTGGTAATTACCAGACAACACAGGAATAATGATCATGCATGGTAGACTGTGTGCTGGTAACTGCCAGACAACACAGGAATAATGATCATGCATGGTAGACTGTGTGCTGGTAACTGCCAGACAACACAGGAATAATGATCATGCATGGTAAACTGTGTGCTGGTAATTGCCAGATAACACAGGAATAATGATCATGCATGGTAGACTGTGTGCTGATAACTGCCAGACAACACAGGAATAATGATCATGCATGGTAGACTGTGTGCTGGTAACTGCCAGACAACACAGGAATAATGATCATGCATGGTAGACTGTGTGCAGGTAACTGCCAGACAACACAGGAATAATGATCATGCATGGTAGACTGTGTGCTGGTAACTGCCAGACAACACAGGAATAATGATCATGCATGGTAGACTGTGTGCTAGTAACTGCCAGACAACACAGGAATGATGATCATGCATGGTAGACTGTGTGCAAGTAACTGCCAGACAACACTGGAATAATGATCATGCATGGTAGACTGTGTGCTGGTAATTGCCAGATAATGTGGGAAAAAATTTTAATCCCTTATTACTCCAATTTCCATCATTCTCCAACAAAATCTTATGCACTGGAAATGGTAAACTATCGCTATACAACAAGAATTCCACTTTTTAAATTCACTTTGCAAGATTACTAAAGAACTCAGGAAATATATCTGCATATTAAAACTAAAGCATTATTTCAATTAAAGTATGTATTATATTAATTACATTCAAATTTCTTTAATTACATTTAAATATCTATACTTTATGTAATATTTTCCCATAAATATTTCAAATACAGACCATAAAAAAATCATCTTTTTTTTATAAATTGTTGTACTAGTTCATTTATTACTGAAAATTTAAAATTCGCCTGTACAAGTTATGTCTCAAATTGAAACATTTTGTTCAGAAATTGAAAATGCAGAAACAATGATAATTTTCACTGAAAAATGTGGTTTATGGTTCAATTAATTTATGCACCAGTGTTCATGTTTCACTGTGAGAAAATCTTTATTTTATAAAAATATAGGACAAACGTCTTTGAAGGGGATGATGATATACTGACTGAAAAGAATTTTCAGGAATCCATTTCCTCATTTTAAATGCTCAGCATTGAAACCATCAATGACAGTTTTGAGCAATAAGATTTTTAAAAAGATGGCCATTAATGTGGACTGTCTGGGTAAAGATTGCTACCTCTTTCATTTCAGTCTAACTAGACATCATAAGAAGTCTTTAAGTAAAAAGCCCATACCGATATGGCCATCAGACACCATCAGAAGCCTGTCAGTGAAATAACCATGTTCCTATGGTACCCATTTTGGCCTTTCAGTGAAATAACCATGTTCCTATGGTACCCATTTTGGCCTTTCAGTGAAATAACCATGTTCCTATGGTACCCATTTTGACCTTTCAGTGAAATAACCATGTTCCTATGGTACCCATTTTGGCATATTGGAGACTTATTTGCAAGATGGTCACTGTGGTGCATCATGGCAGCACAATTTTCATTTAGGACTAACCTGATCCTGGGAATGGAGTAAAGTTTCATGCAATTTTCTAAGTGGCTTTTATATTGCTGTAACACTTATGCACTATTGATGGGCAATGGACAATGAGTCATCCAATATGGTCATCTAGTCTATGACAGAAGCACTATGGATGGGCAATGGACAATGAGTCATCCCATACTGTCATCTCATCTATGACAGAAGCACTATGGAGGGCAATGGATAATAAGTCATCCCATATGGTCATCTAGTCTATGATAGAAGCACTATTGATGAGCAATGGACAATGAGTCATCCAATACAGTCATCTAGACTATGATAGAAGCACTATGGATGGGCAATGGACAATGAATCGTCCAATATGGTCATCTAGACTATGATAGAAGCACTATGGATGGGCAATGGACAATGAGTTGTCTCATAAAATCATCTAATCTATGACCAGTAGAACTGAAAACCTACTTGTTTTCAATAAAATAAATACTCAACTGAAATTACTATGAGAGCTATTATCTTTCTGTAAATTTAAATCATCAACTATTGATGTCTCGGACTACATCAAGCTACTGGTAATACATAACAGTAATATATAATGGTAATACGTACCGGTAATGCATACAAGAAAAAGTTCAAGTTTGGATCAAAATCAAATGCTGACTAATACAGCAATAATCCATTTTGTAATGCAAACAATACAGTCTTTGTTATCCCAAACTTTTTCAGTGGCAAATTCTCTATACAGTTACTACTGTTTCCAATCAATTAATCAGGGGTTATATTCATAAATACAGCATCCTCTGACATGTCACTCTAGAAAGCTTGATGTCTTTCTGTGTCAATGTGTATGATAGATACAGGACAGTTGTATATGCCAGATGTTATTCTCATAAGTTTCACAACACACCTTAGAGACCTGCAATCTCCTTAATACTCAACAACAAAAATGCCCAATCCTTGGAGGCAGCAAGTCAGGCTTGGTATGACCAAAGATTAGAGACCCAACCCCGTCTAATGAAGACTACATGAAATGGACATGCAATCACTGGCAAAGAGCAATGATCACACTTCTCTGCTGATGACAATGACAATGTTTTACTTGAAGAGAAAACAAGAAACAAGTTCAATGAATAGTTCATGCTCTTAACTTTTAATGCTATAGTTACCACTTTACCTTTGTTTTCTCTTTGACAAAAACTTAAAAGAAACCCTACACACTAAGCAATGTCTGAAAATAGTATACTAAGCAATGTATGACTACAGTATACTAGGCAATGTATGAATACAGTATATTAAGCAATGTATGAATACAGTCTATTAAGCAATGTATGAACACAGTATATTAAGCAAATCTGAGTACAGTATAGTAAGCAATGTATGAATACAGTATACTAGACAGTGTATGAATACAGTATATTAAGCAATGTATGAATACAGTATACTAGACAATGTATGAATACAGTATATTAAGCAATGTATGAACAAAGTATATTATGCAAATTTGTGTACAGTATACTAAGCAATGTATGAATACAGTATACTAAGCAATGTATAATTACAATATACTAAGCAATGTATTAATACAATATACTAAGCAATATATGAATACAGTATACTAGGCAATGTAGGAATACAGTATACTAAGCAAGGTAGGAATACAGTATACTAAGCAATGTATGAACACAGTATACTAAGCAATGTATAATTACAGTATACTAAGCAATGTATTAATACAATATGCTAAGCAATATATGAATACAGCATACTAAGTAAAGTATGAATACAGTATATTAAGCAAAACTGTATTAATACTCTCTCTCTCTCTCTCTCTCTCTCTCTCTCTCTCTCTCTCTCTCTCTCTCTCTCTCTCTCTCTCTCTCTTTTGATCATTCACATAAACACACACAGAAACACAAAACTTGTATTTACTAACTGGTATGGCTTAATATTGCTATTGTTTACATAAGTAACAAGGCATCAGAACAAAGGTGGGATGACTGCATGCCATTGTCCATATTGAACTAATCCACTGTTGAATATTGTGCTCTTTGAAAATCAAAGATAAAAATGGTACAGTTACTCACAAAAGTTTATATATATATATATATATATATATATATATATATATATATATAATGTCAGTGAATGATAGAAATTTAAGTAAAATATTATATGAGTGTGATGCAAATAATGGCAAAAATAATAATGCATGATGCAAAAATACAAAATACTAGTGTGTGAGGTAAATACGTGTAAAATATTATATTAATGTGCTAATCAAACACATAAAAATTATATTAGTATATAATGCAACATAGGTAATTTATTATATTAATTTATTATGCTAATGCAGGTATTAAATTAATGTATTATGCAAAAAAAGGAAAAATATTTTATTAGTATAAAATGAAA
This sequence comes from Potamilus streckersoni, assembly GCA_016746295.1. Taxonomy (NCBI): domain Eukaryota; kingdom Metazoa; phylum Mollusca; class Bivalvia; order Unionida; family Unionidae; genus Potamilus; species Potamilus streckersoni. The sequence goes on along the minus strand of JAEAOA010000960.1, from coordinate 300,883 downwards.
GTATAGATAACTTATTATATTAATGTATTGTGCAAATACAGGTACTATATTGATGTCTTATGCAAATACAGGTATTATGTTAATGTATTATTCAAATACATGTATATTATATTAGTATATAGTGCAAGTATACACAATTTATTATATTAGTGTATTATGCAAATACAGGTAAAATATTAATGCATGATGCAAATACAAGTTAAATATTATATTCCTATATAATGGACATATAAGTAAATTATATTAGTACATGGTGCAAATACAGGTAAGTAATATATTTGGGCTGTTCCAGTAAAATATACTTGGGACCCAAGGAAGGAACCTTTAATGTAGTGTAGTCACCCATAAACACAAATTAGAACTTTGTATCATTTTCATATGAATTCTCTTAGTAATCAGGGTACCCTGGCATGTACATTTTTTTAAAAAAGTGCTTTACCTGGGTACCATTTATGTTTAAATGGAACAGCCCTTAGTGCATAATGCAAATACTGGTAAAATATTATATATGTTTATGATGCAAATACAGATAAAATTTTACATTATTATATGATGCAAATACTTTAACAAAGTTACATAAAGGTGGATTAACAATCCTTTAGTTCAGTAGAAACCTTAAACAATGGCAGGTTCCTTATTGTTTTATTTACAGACATTGCTCAAAAATGGTATTTAATTTTATTACACATTGTTCATCTAACTTTGAAAAAAAAAAATCATTCCTAAGTGTAGAAAAAAATTGTACAAATGTATATATGTAAATTCATGAAATCTTTGTAATATTCATTTGTTGCAACTTACCATAACTTGTTACATCGGGCTTATAGTTAGTCCCTGGGGACCAGTTAGCTCCTGCCATAAACCCAAAGTTTGTGCCTCCATGAAACATGTACAGATTAACGGACGCACCTGATGACAGAATCCACATCAGGGTTTCTGCAAATTCTGAAATACCGACAGAAAATCTACAGATTACTCAACAAATACCATGGAGACCTCACTAGACACAATTTAGAAAAAGTATATAAATTTTAACCAGATGTATTAAATTCTGTATAGCTGTGCAAGCTGTAGAACAATCTGCATTTCTGGCATGTAATAGTGTTTGAACAGATGTTTTTCATACACTGATCACAGTGTTATTCTAACTACAAATATAACACAACTAATGGATAAGGTTATTCTAACCACAAATATAACACAACTAATGGATAAAGTTATTCTAACCACAAATATAACACAACTGATGGATAAGGTTATTCTAACCACAAATATAACACAACTAATGGATAAGGTTATTCTAACCACAAATATAACACAACTGATGGATAAGGTTATTCTAACCACAAATATAACACAACTAATGGATAAGGTTATTCTAACCACAAATATAACACAACTGATGGATAAGGTTATTCTAACTACAAATATAACACAACTAATGGATAAGATTATTCTAACCACAAATATAACACAACTGATGGATAAGGTTATTCTAACTACAAATATAACACAACTAATGGATAAGGTTATTCTAACCACAAATATAACACAACTAATGGATAAGGTTATTCTAACCACAAATATAACACAACTGATGGATAAGGTTATTCTAACTACAAATATAACACAACCAATGGATAAGATTGCATTCTTTAGGATGAAAATTAAAATAAAATAATGTCAATCATAATGAAATTAAAATCAATCATACCCTGATCAATTTTAATAGGAATAAAATTTATTAATTGGTATGAACTTCAAACCAAAGCCTTGTAAACTCTAAAATTGTATTCCATTTCTAACAGGTGTCCACATTATAACATAGATACTGGAGGAGTCCACATTATAACATAGATACTGGAGGTGTTTACATTATAACATAGATACTGGAGGTGTCCACATTATAACATAAATACTGGAGGTGTCCACATTATAACATAGATACTGGAGGAGTCCACATTATAACTTAGGATACTGGCATTATTCCAACCAAGGATATTAAACATCTTACATGGTCACAAATCCAAAATGTTTTACACTAAACTTTATCCAACATAGTTTTTGTAAAGGAAAACTTTTCTGTATATCTAACAAAATCAAAGCTGTAACTATTAACTATATATCTTTAAAAAATACATAAATATGTAAATAAATACATACATACATCTCTCTCTCTCTCTCTCTCTCTCTCTCTCTCTCTCTCTCTCTCTCTCTCTATATATATATATATATATATATATATATATATATATATATATATATATATATATATATACGCACACACACACACAAACCTGACTCTATTAATGTTAGAGAGTCTAAAATACAAATTACGGCTATGATTAAATCAGTTTCATCATGTAGTTACCTTTCACGGAAGAGACAGAGTGCCGATTTCCCCAGTGATCAAACCATCCCGTCCAAAATTCCATCACCAAAATGGGAAACTCCGAGCTAATCTTACGTAGCTGGGCCACTGCTTGCTGTCCCTTGATGAAATCCTTGAAATTCAGACTGGGCATGGATTCTAATGCATATATAAAAATTCCAGTTCAATCCAATGAAAATAATATAACATGAAAGTGATGTACAATTTGTAAACAGACAACACCAGTCACAGAATTTCAGGCACATTTAATTTTAATTGAATTTTTCAATGTAGTACTAACAATTCTCATTACACCAAAACAAAACTATGTCAATCAAATATGTCATATTAACCCTTTCATCACTATGGAGTAGTTTTCAGGTCTAGGGGAAGTAAGTCTGTCAACACTATGGACCACTTTACTGGTCTGGGGCAGTGTTTTACTTAGAGTCATAGTGCCTGTCTACATATACTTCAGGATACCCCTATTAACTTCCTTCTTGAAGATACTATATTTGGTTTGTCTCACGAGTTAAACTTCAACATAACTAGAAATCTCAATGAAAGAAGGCATGTTTTCCAAATGGTGAATTTGTATTCAAAATGGCAGCGTTCAAAGCAAGATGAGAATGATGTGTCAGATTATGAATTCTCAGAATATTTTATATTTAGCAATCGTGACCTAATACAGCTGATTAAAAATTAGAGAAAACATCTGGAAAGGCAATGTAATGTGCTTCTGCATGACTGTCATGATGAAGAAGACTTTCGATGGTTTTAACAAGAGAAAGAGTGCACTCCACGTGTTTTTATTCTGTATGAAACTCTTATATCTAAAGGGACTTATTTCAGTCTTCTGGGAACGTTGGACACATAAGAGTGTTAAAGAGCTCCAGAAAAGTTTTGAAATACTTTCAAATCTTTTACTTAGATGAAGTTTTTGAAAATTGTCCATCTAATAAGGTAAATAATTGCTTGTGCATTTTACTAGCCCTGTTACCTTTTTGCACTTGGATTTTAGTGATAATATATATGCAAATTTTAGTGAATTAATAATGCAATTTGACTTTTAACCTTTAGTTTGATACATAATACAAACAGATATCTTTTTTAAATTAGAGTTGTGTTATTTCAAAATCCACAAGTCATTTTGCTTTACAAGTCCAAAGTTACTTAAGTGTTAGGGCTCTATGCCATCAAAGTTACTTAGTGTATGGTTTCTATGCCTTCAAAGTTACTTAGTGTTAGGGCTCTATGCCTTTAAAGTTACTTAGTGTAAGGGCTCTATGCCTTTAAAGTTACTTAGTGTTAGGGCTCTATGCCTTCAAAGTTACTTAGTGTTAGGGCTCTATGCCTTTAAAGTTACTTAGTGTTAGGGCTCTATGCCTTCAAAGTTACTTAGTGTTAGGGCTCTTTGCCTTCAAAGTTACTTAGTGTTAGGGATCTATGCCTTCAAACTTACTTAGTGTTAGGGCTCTACACCTTCAAATTTACTTAGTGTTAGGGCTCTATGCCTTCAACGTTACATAAGGACTGAAGGGTTAAACCATGGCCACTATTTCAATGAAATGTGTGACATAAACATTACCAAACTAAGTCAATCAAATGTCATATTCAACCATGGCAACTATCTCAATAAAATGTCATTATTCCTTTACAAACTAGGTCAATCAAATCAGTCACATCAAACATGGCAGTTATGTCTATCAAATTTGTCATGTTAACCCATGACCAATATGTCACTATGTCACAATAAATCATGGCAATATGTCAATCAAATATGTCAAACTGAACCATGGCCACTATTTCAATAAAATATATCACAATAAACCATGGCAACTATGTCATTCAAATATGTCAAATTAACCATGGCAACTATGTCAATCAAATATGTCATACTGAACCATGGCCACTATTTCAATAAAATATATCACAATAAACCTTGGCAGCAACTATGTCATTCAAATATGTCAAATTAAACCATGGCAACTATGTCAATCAAATATGTTACAATAAACTGTGGCAACTATGTTATTAAAATATATCACAATAAACCATGGCAAACTGTGTTGATCAAATATGTCATATTGAACCATGGCAACGGTGTCAAATATATTACAATAAACTATAGCAACTATGTCAATCAAATATATCAAAATAAACTATGGCAAACTACATCAATCAAACATGTCATATTAAACCATGATAACTATGTAAATCAAATATGTCATATTGAAGCATAGTCCCTATGTCTACCAAATATGTCTATCAAATATATTATAGTACATATCTCAATCAAATATGTCATAATAAAATTTGGTCAGTACATTGACTCCCTACCATAAATTCTGTCCATCCACTAACTTTGGTCATAGTACATTGACTCACTAATATAAATTCTGTCCATCCACTAACTTTGGTCATAGTACATTGACTCCCTAACATAAATTCTGTCCATCCACTAACTTTGGTCATAGTACATTGACTCCCTAACATAAATTCTGTCCATCCACTAACTTTGGTCATAGTACCTTGACTCCTTAACATAAATTCTGTTCATCCACTAACTTTGGTCTAAGTACTTGGTCTAGAGCAAAAGTTAATAACCAAAAACCAATTTCTATTTCAACCAAAGTGATTTTACTTGGAACACAAATTCAATAAGCACCTTTCTTACCCATAGTGCAAGTCATTTGCAAACTTTGGTGAAGTTACTTGGCAAAGAACTGAAATGCTGGTACAGAAACCACCAGTCTACATTCAGTTGGTGACCCTGAACTCTGATCTTTAATCCGCCATCAATGGGCATTTTCCTTACCTCTATTCAAGTTATCAACAAAGTCATACATGTGATGTAGAATTAATGCAAATTGGGTGGAAACCATTATTTTCTTTTAGATACCTTAACCATTCTTCCTTCTGACTATGAAATTGATAGCCTTACACCAGGTGCAGGACATCCACCAAAATCTCTCCAGGTCTTTGATAAAGAACTAATTTCATTGTGCAGAAACCATTTTCCTCCTTTGGTCACAGTAACCTTGTCCTTTGACCTTTTAATCTAAATTTAATATGCTTCTTTTCTACTCCAAATGCAAGCTGTTCACACAATTTGGTTCTCAAATATAATGTAGAACTACGACTATTGTACACAAACAATGTTTATTTTTAAGTCTCATTGACCTTTTAGCTCTTTGACCCAAAAATATATTACAACTGCAAGCTATCCACAAAGGTGATGGTAAATGTTGAACAAAATTACCCATGCAGAAAAGGAAATGCTAGTGGGCCTACAGGTTCATAGAAAAAATGCCAAAATGGCAGATATATAAAAACATGTAAATATTATCAGCAGATTTGTGTCACCATATGCAATATGCTGGTAGCTACATTTTCAACTCTATTTACAGATGTTTATTTCAATATCTTGATTTTAAAATAGATATAAAGAACCCTGTTTGAAAAAAAATAAAAGAATTTGGTTCAGTCTTCCTTAGCTTTCTAAAATGCACCTACTGAACAGTTTCTAATCACTGAATCATAGAAATCTTCTCAATGAGGTTCTCACTGAATATTTTGTCATTAAAGTAAAATTAAACTTTATAGGGATTTTATTCATTTTTAAAAGACCTATGTGTTCCAAACTTAAAAACTGAGAAGTAAAACACTTCTTGAAAACAAAAACAACCTGAGTGGTTTTTAATGATACAAATATAGTACAATCATTAATATTAGTTCATAATCATTATCACTTAACAACATAAGAAGTTCTCTAGCAAAAACCCCATGTCAATAAAACTTCCAATGAGGAGCAGTAGCTGCAGCCAGATTTTTGTGCTGAGTGCCATGGCAACTACACACAATGCCATATCTACACCATTTACATTAGTATTTAAAAATCTGAACTTAATGCTTCAGGAATTTCTTCTGAGAATGGACATAAAACCACTGCTTCAGGAATATCACATTTCCAGATTGAATATCCTGTCTCAATATGACACTGCACATAGAAGAACCCATTTGTCAGCATCATCTTAATTCTTCCCATCTCATTATATTTTTTTTCCACTTGAACATGGAAATAATCTTGTAGTATTATTAATTAGCTGTGTCATCGTCGTGGTTACGCTTATGTTACTATTTAATTAAAACACCATCAAAATCAAGTTGTATAGCTTTGGACAAATATAAATATTAAACAGATATTGTCATAATTGAAAAAAAAGAACTCAATACATGTCAGAATTGAGAGAGCATGGCATGAACATTTGTTATGTAAAACACCATGGTCACATGGCACAATATTTATAGTAACATTTTTTAATGAGTCCCTCATGTACTGTAACAGTGATTTCATGTCACTCTTACTGGAAATGTACTCTATAACATGCCAGTCAGCAGCCACTATGGATTCTATAAATACTTCATGCAAGTACAAGTTCTATGTGAAATATATATAAATTTGACATTGGTGTGATGGTTTGTTACTTAACAATTGACTGCAACATGTTAACAGAGGCAAGAAGGCATTCCCACTTTGGTATACCACAAATATGGATTAGTGAATCACCACGATGGTGTACAATGGTAGTGACTATTACAACTGGTTTCATACTTTCTTTGCCAACCCGATCCAGTGATGAACCTTGGGAATTCACTTTACAGCATGAGCTGTCATATGCTGAAGAGAACTTGTTACACCAGTGACAATTTGACAGTTTTTCAACACCAATAATTTCTATACTGCCAGCTGTTAATATTTCAAACAATTTTTATTTACATTTTTTCTCTGCAAAATTTCACACAAAGATTGAAATATTTAAGCCAGTTCAATTCATTTTATACAAATTTCACAGATGGATATGAAAAGAGTTTGAACAAATTACTATTATGTCTGAATTCATTTTTTTAAAGGTCAATACAAAGCTTTCTCAGCCATCCCTTGATGCAGCATGGACTTAAAAAAAGACCAATCAAATACTTTTGTCATTCAATGTTGGGATTTTGTGTAAAAATACTAGATTAGACTTACATCATTATCTTGTATCTTTGTTTCAAAATGTTGCAAAAATGTTGGTTAGTCCAGGAATAGAGCTTTAAAAAGTCTGAAGAAAAGCTTAGAAAGAGTGTTTACCATGGTAAAATGTTGTATAAAGTAATTACCATTGTAAAATGGTACATTTGCAATACCCAGCCTGTCTCCACCTTCCATTCGTACCCATCCATCTGATGTGAACAGAAGCTCTGTAATTCCATTCTTGATCAGCAACTGTTAAAAAAGTTAAGTTGATGAACTTCATTCAGACTCTGTAAGATACTAAGTCAATACAGACAGTTATCACAGAACACTACATGTACATTTCTCACCTGGAAAATGTACTATTATATTTGACATTAATGAGTTTCTAATAAATGCACACATCTTAAATTTATTTACAATTATTCACAAAACATTAGTACCTATATCTCATTATCTAAACATACATATATGCTTTTATATGTACAGATCTAAACATACATATATACTTTTACATGTGGAGGTCTAAACATACATACATGCTTTAACATGTGCAGGTCTAAACATACTTGTGATGTGATGTGATTATGATTTTTAATGTAGCTTTAATAATTTTTCAGTCATATCACTATGATGTCTGCAGTGTGGCAGTTTATAGTGATGTCTAGCACTGGGGCATCATGCCACAGACATGTAGCATGATGTCCCACCCAGTTACATTATCCTGACACCAGACCAACCAGTCCCAACTTTAAACTATTAATGCTGAATGCCAAGCGAGGCAGCTGTTAGTACCAATTTTTAAAGTCTTTTGTATGACTCAGCCAGGGATCGAACCCACATGCTCCCACATCTGAGGCGGACACTATAACCACTAAGCCACCAAAGCAGTTCTAAACATACATACATGCTTTTACATGTGTAGGTGCTGATACTAACACTGGGGCCAGTACAATAACTATACTCTATTTCATGTAGGTCAACAATGTTGTTGTTATTGTAGAGTTTAATGCCATTTTCCAACACAAGATAGACTATACATAGTGGCAAGTATAAATGGTGGAGGAAGAAGCCAGGAAAACCCCCAAAAAGAACCACCAACCCACAAGAAGCTACTGGCAAGCTTTCTCACATAGCCACATTGGCAGAACCCGAGACTCGAACCCACAGAGACAGAGGTGAGATGGCAATGATTTGTAATGGTGAGTGCTTAAGACTACACAGTTCCCTATAGGTCAACAATATATGTACAGTTGCATATGTAATTAGTCCTTACAATATATGTACAGTTGCATATGTCATTAGTCCTTACAATATATGTACAGTTGCATATGCCATTAGTCCTTACAATATATGTAGTTTCATGTCATTAGTCCTTACAATATATGTACAGTTGCATATGTCATTAGTCCTTACAATATATGTACAGTTGCATATGTCATTAGTCCTTGCAATATATGTACAGTTGCATATGTCATTAGTCCTTGCAATATATGTACAGTTGCATATATCATTAGTCCTTACAATATATGTACAGTTGCATATGCCATTAGTCCTTACAATATATGTACAGTTTCATGTCATTAGTCCTTGCAATATATGTACAGTTGCATATGTCATTAGTCCTTACAATATATGTACAGTTGCATATGTCATTAGTCCTTACAATATATGTACAGTTGCATATGTCATTAGTCCTTACAATATATGTACAGTTGCATATGTCATTAGTCCTTACAATATATGTACAGTTGCATATGTCATTAGTCCTTGCAATATATGTACAGTTGCATATGTCATTAGTCCTTACAATATATGTACAGTTGCATATGTCATTAGTCCTTACAATATATGTACAGTTGCATATGTCATTAGTCCTTACAATATATGTACAGTTGCATACGTCATTAGTCCTTACAATATATGTACAGTTGCATATGTCATTAGTCCTTACATTTGTGGATTAGGATGATGAGGGCTTTTTATTTTCTTATAAACTAATTTTTGTTAGGTCTTAAAATTTTTGGATTAGGATTATTTTTATGGAAAAAATATTTGTTAAAATTTTAAGTATGGATTAAGAGGTCCTGTAATTTCCATTGAAAAGTCTTTCTTAGGTCTTTAAATTTGTGTATTAGTACAGATAGGTCAAGTCATTTCCACTGAGAATTGTTTATTATTTAGATCTTTAAATTTGTGGATTAGTACAGATAGGTCAAGTTATTTCCACAGAGAATTGTTTATTACATAGATTTTTAAATTTGTGGTTTTGTAGCAATCACAAAACTCCAAGTAAATTGTTACCCAAGAAAAATATTGAATTTACTGTGTGCTTGTTTCACTTCATGCATGTTGTGGCTAGAATAAAAGGTTGTAGCTATGCAAAATAAATTGTAGTTAAGATACAATGTTTTGAGAAGAATAAAATAAAGAATGGATAAAATATTGTGGCAAAGGAAAAATGTCATGACTAGAATAAAAAGTTATGGTTTGGATAACATGTGGCTAGAATAAAATGTTATGGTTTGGATAACATGTGGCTACAATTAAAATGTTATGGATAACATGTGGCTAGAATAAAATGTTATGGTTGGAATAGCATGTGTCTAGAATAAAATGTTATGGCTTGGATAATACATTTTCGCTAGAATAAAAATGGTTTTGATGACATGTTGCTAGAAGAAAATGGTTTGCATAACTGATTAGAATGAAAGGTTATGGTTTGGATAACATGTTGTGGCAAGAGTAAATTGTGATGGTTTGGATAACATGTTGTGGCTAGAATAAAATGTGATGGTTTGGATAACTAGTTTTGGCATGAATAAAATGTTATGGTTTGGATAACATTATATCTTTAAAAGTGTTACGGTTTGGATAATATTTTGTGGATAGAGTAAAATGTTATGGTTTGGATAACATGTTGTGGCTATAAAATTCTATAGTTTGGATAACATTATGACTTGAATAAACTGTTATGGTTTGGATAATATATTGTAACTAGAGTAAAATGTGATGATTTGGATAACATGTGGCTAGAGAGTAAAATGTGATGGTTTGGATAACATGTGACTAGAATAAAACGTTATGGTTTGGATAACATGTAGCTAGAGTAAAATGTGATGGTTTGGATAACATGTGATGGTTTGGATAACATTATTACTTGAATAAACTGTTATGGTTTGGATAATATATTGTAGCTAGAGTAAAATGTGATGGTTTGGATAACATGTGGCTAGAGTAAAATGTGATGGTTTGGATAACATGTGATGGTTTGGATAACATTATTACTTGAATAAACTGTTATGGTTTGGATAATATATTGTAGCTAGAGTAAAATGTGATGGCTTGGATAACATGTGGCTAGAGTAAAATGTGATGGTTTGGATAACATGTGATGGTTTGGATAACGTTATAACTTGAATAAACTGTTATGGTTTGGATAATATATTGTAGCTAGAGTAAAATGTGATGGTTTGGATAACATGTGGCTAGAATAAAACGTTATGGTTTGGATAACATGTGGCTAGAGTAAAATGTGATGGTTTGGATAACATGTGGCTAGAGTAAAATGTGATGGTTTGGATAACATGTGGCTAGAATAAAACGTTATGGTTGATTAACACATTTTGGCTAGAATAAAATATTATGGTTTGGAAAACATGTGGCTAGAATAAAATGGTGGTAATGTGGTTAGAATGAAATGTTATGGTTTGGGTAACATGTTTTGACTAGAGTAAATTGTGATGATTTGGATAACATGTAGCTAAAATAAACTGTTATGGTTTGGAAAACATGTTGTGGTTTGAATAACATGTTATGATTTGGGAAACATTATGACTTGAATAAAATGTGATGGTTTGGATAATATATTGTGGCTAGTGTAAAATGTGATGGTTTGGATAACATGTTGTGGTTAGTGTAAAATGTGATGGTTTGGACAACATATTGTGGCTTGTGTAAACTATTGTGACAGGCTGTTAGAATAAAATCTTGTTACTTGAAAAAATGGAAAAATGTTCTTTCATAAATAACATGTAGCTAGAATAAAATGTTATGCCTCAGAAAAATGAAACTAGAATAAAATTTTGTAGATAGAATAAAATGTTTTGCTAGGATAAAATGTGTCAAAGGATAAAAGTTGTGGCTATGATATAATAATGTGGCTTGGAAAAATATTTCCACATGAATAAAAAGTTGCTGCTATCACAAAATCATACAGCTTGGGTAAAGTTGTGACAAGGATACAAAGAAGAGGCTAGGATAAAATGTTATGGTAAGGATAAAATGAAAGCCATTCCAAAGACATGAAATTAGATGTATGCCTGCTTTTATTTTATATAAAATCTCTACCATAACATGATAAACAAAATAGGTAACAGATCAAAGCTAAAGGTAACTCTATTATATGATTTTGAACAACTATGGTCTTATTAAAACAAAATTATTCACAACCTCACAACCACAAGTAATAAAAATAAAGAGCAAAAGAATATATTTGGACAGCTCAAAACAGTATATATTTGGACAGCTCAAAATGTTATATATTTGGACAGCTCAAAACATTATATATTTAGACAGCTCAAAAGTGCCATATACGTGTCATGGACCATGGAATTTCCCTCTACTGAATTAGTTCAAAAACTGAAGGGCACTAATAAAGTTCCTCTCTTAATATCTATCTGTATCAAAATTAATCTTTTTGTTACCTGCTTAATAAACCTCAGGTGAGCCACTTCCTTACTGAATGAACCAAATTCATTCTCCACCTGAACTCCAATTATAGGACCTCCTTTTGAGTACTACAGAAAAACAAAAGTACAAATATTATTCATTTAACAATTTGTACACTGCAAGATTTAATGTAAATTCAAAAATTCTGCAAAGTTATATCTTCTCATACTGCTATATTCTGACTATTTTACTTACGACAAGAAATCTTTCTCAGATAAAAAGTTATATCACGTTCATGTGCCAACATCAAGGTGACAAAAAAACTGGCCATTGGCTCACCTAGTGACCAATTGTCAATGTTCTTCTTATTGGCAATTTGAAATGACATAACTTTCAAACATTTTCATATATTCATTTCTCTAGGTATTCAGACTGAAAGAAGAATAGTGGGAAATGCTGGATTGCTGTTTCCAACACCATCTTGTGTGGTAAAATGTGCAATTACTGCTACATAATCTCTGCCATGTATACATATTATAGGACTTCTGAGGCAAAGGATCCCTTAATCATGAAGCATGGTAATGTGTTTTTTTTCTTTGCACTACCAAGATGGCTGGAAGAGTGGCATAAGCTTCTGGAATGACAGAAGCTGGTGGCAAGAGACATTGAGCCAATATCACTGGACAATCACTTGCTTGAGGAAACTAGATCCTGCTAGAAAGTAAGGTCTTGAGGAGGGTTTCCTGACATGGTATGCATTTTGTGTTCCTTCATATTTATCTAGGCCCATTTGAGGAATTAAGATTGATCTCTGGGGTTACAAGGCATAAGTGAGAGTTGCCTTCTTCATGGCCTAGTTCCTGATCTTCTCTATGTGGCCATGGAAACTGGAAGACAAAGGCTGGGATCAAATGCTGTCTTGTGGTAATATCCCCTCTGTATCCATGGAATAGGAAACTGGAAGACAAAGGCTGGGATCAAATGCTGTCTTGTAATAATATCCCCTCTGTATCCATGGAATAGGAAACTGGAAGACAAAGGCTGGGATTAAATGCTGTCTTGTGGTAATATCCACTCTGTATCCATGGAATAGGAAACTGGAAGACAAAGGCTGGGATCAAATGCTGTCTTGTGGTAATATCCCCTCTGTATCCATGGAATAAGAAACTGGAAGACAAAGGCTGGGATCAAATGCTGTCTTGTGGTAATATCCCCTCTGTATAGGAAACTGGAAGACAAAGTCTGGAATCAAATGCTGTCTTGTGATAATCTTTAATCAACTGTGGACTCAGACAGTGAAGCATCTCACTCTGAAGGCTGACAGAGGCAGCAATAGAATTTTAATGTGTGTATTGAGCTGCTGTGTCTAGAACACAAACTATGTGTGACACTAACTCTAACACAAACCATGTAACACTAACTCTAACACAAACTGTGACACTAACTCTAACACAAACCATGTGTGACACTAACTCTAACACAAACCATGTGACACTAACTCTAACACAAACAATGTGTAACACTAACTCTAACACAAACTATGTGTGACACTAACTCAACAACAAACCATGTGTGACACTAGCTCTAACACAAACCATGTGTGACACTAACTCTAACACAAACCATGTGTGACACTAACTCTAACACAAACCAAGTGTTACACTAACTCTAATACAAACTATGTGTGACACTAACTCTAACACAAACTATGTATGACACTAACTCTAACACAAACCATGTGTGATACTAACTCTAACACAAACCATGTTTGACACTAACTCTAACACAAACTATGTATGACACTCACTCTAACACAAACTATGTATGACACTAACTCTAACACAAACTATGTATGACACTAACTGTAATACAAACCATGTGTGATACTAACTCTAACACAAACCATGTTTGACACTAACACAAACTATGTATGACACTAACTCTAATACAAACCATGTGTGATACTAACTCTAACACAAACCATGTTTGACACTAACTCTAACACAAACTATGTGTGACACTAACTCAACAACAAACCATGTGACACTAACTCTAACACAAACAATGTGTAGCACTAACTCTAACACAAACTATGTGTGACACTAACTCAACAACAAACCATGTGACACTAACTCTAACACAAACAATATGTAACACTAACTCTCAAGCCTGTATTTTGAAGGAGGTTTTCAAGGGAAAATCTATGCTAATCTCAGGTTGATCAATGATTGCTACTGAATCCAATCAACCAATTGCCATGATGCTAGTTGTTCCATGCCTCAGAAGGGTCATGCATTTGAAAGAAGACGTCAACATACCCACCCCTGCAATGTTTTTATTCATTGCTCAAGCCTCTATGCAAAAACCCAGTACTGAGTCTTGTGAAAGACAATAGTGAAGAGGAAGGAGATTTATGTATGTATTATCATTTCAACAACACCTCAGCATAATAAAGCCCATTTGGCGCCAGTTCTAGCAAAGTTCAAAAAATGAAGAAAAAAAATAGAAACACTGCACAAAAATATTAGGAAAATAAATTCTTCTATATAAAGATAAACATGAAGAATTCAAGACAAAAGCTAAATATGTTAAAATTCAGTCAAATATATATATATATATATATATATATATATATATATATATATATATATATATATATATATATATATATATATATAATAAAAAAAAGGTAACACATGTCAAATCGTTAAAATATAATAGGTCAATTTTATTCTTTGTATATATAACTTTACATCAACTACATTCTTTCAAAATGTTCAAGATTTTTTTCAAAAGGGAACATAATGTTCTGTAAATGAGTTCACATCCAAATCTTCTGACTCAGGGCAAAAGTCAATATGTTAAATAAGAATGTGTTCCAATGTCAATAGACTCTGGTAGAGAAGGCACTATGGACAAGGATCGCCCTTCAAAAGGTTAACACAAATTATTCACAAAATCAAAACAATAGCCAAACAACATAATATCCAATCAGTACAATACTCAATCAATACAATATCCAATCAGTACAATACCCAAAGATAATATCCAATCTGTACAATATCCAATTAACACAATATCCAATAAGTAGAATACCCTATTAACACAATATCCAATCTGTACAATAAGCATAATACCCAATTAACACAATATCCAATCTGTACAATAAGCATAATACCCAATTAACACAATATCCAATCTGTACAATAAGCATAATACCCAATTAACACAATATCCAATCTATACAATAAGCATAATACCCAATTAACACAATATCCAATCTGTACAATAAGCATAATACCCAATTAACACAATATCCAATCTGTACAACAAGCATAATACCCAATTAAAACAATATCCAATCTGTACAATAAGCATAACACCCAATTAACACAATATCCAATCTGTACAATAAGCATAATACCCAATTAACACAATATCCAATCTGTACAATAAGCATAATACCCAATTAGCACAATATCCAATCTGTATAATAAGCATAATACCCAATTAACACAATATCCAATCTGTACAACAATCATAATACCCAATTAAAACAATATCCAATCTGTACAATAAGCATAACACCCAATTAACACAATATCCAATCTGTACAATAAGCATAATACCCAATTAACACAATATCCAATCTGTACAATAAGCATAATACCCAATTAACACAATATCCAATCTGTACAATAAGCATAATACCCAATTAACACAATATCCAATCTGTACAATAAGCATAATACCCAATTAGCACAATATCCAATCTATACAATAAGCATAATACCCAATTAAAACAATATCCAATCTGCACAATAAGCACAATACCCAATTAACACAATATCCAATCTGTACAATAAGCATAATACCCAATTAACATAATATCCAATCTGTACAATAAGCATAACACCCAATTAACACAATATCCAATCTGTACAATAAGCATAATACCCAATTAGCACAAAATATCCTCATCTCTGCAGTGTATTATATATAAGCTATCACTGGATCAAGTAGAATAAATGGGTTTGAAATTCTCATCCTTGTCAGACCTGTAAAGTGAAAGGAAAACTTCATGAAGAAAGGGATGACAAACACAGTAAATAAAGCTCTTGAGCCCAATAAACTAAGATGGGAATCTCCCATGTTGTGAGCTGGTAATCTGCATAGATTAGCTCTACGAACTGTCAATAGTCTTAAATTGACACCATGTATTTGGGAAAGGAAAACCATAAAAACTAGTAATAGGCATTAGCCTTAATGGAGCTGGGACAGGTGATTGACAAAATCCTTAGTGCCAGTGAATATTCATGGCAAAATCAGACTGTAAATAGTCTGGCTAGGTGCTGACAGGGTAAACTTCATTTATCAGGGATTGTGTATGTCAGGAAGACTGATCAGTCAGGAAGACTGATCACCATAGCTTGTGCCAGCTGTAATGATGTTGGGATTGTAGTGGAGAAAGTTCAACTAACAAAAGATCCCAAGGTCCAGTACTGTCTTGGAAAATATCAGCATAGCTAGTATTGGTATGATTGGGAATGACGGAAATTCCAAAATTTGGTTTGGTTTATTACACTAAATGTAATGATTGTGAGAATGTTAGAAACAAGAATTAAGGAATACATCAGTAGAGAGTCATTTGTCATACATGAACAATGTAGCAACATGGGACATTACATCATTCCCAATTTGACCAAGGGGATCACATCAGAGGACAACATATGGAAAAAGAATATAAAGGTGATCAAAATATGATAAAGGAGGCCAACATTAAACAGGGGCTTAAATTATAGCATCCATGTACACCAGTCCTCTCATATCATGTTATCAATATAGGTCACAAGATCAAGATTAGCCATTGACGAAGGCAGTGTGATACTGCCACAAATTATGAATTCTTAATATAAGTATGTTCTGAGTAGGGGAAATTACTGATAATCATGAAGCAACCTCTTCAGTTGTATTATCAGTCATGACTATACACACTGATGCTCCTCCCA
Organism: Potamilus streckersoni; assembly: GCA_016746295.1. Classification (NCBI taxonomy): domain Eukaryota; kingdom Metazoa; phylum Mollusca; class Bivalvia; order Unionida; family Unionidae; genus Potamilus; species Potamilus streckersoni. The sequence goes on along the minus strand of JAEAOA010000960.1, from coordinate 283,815 downwards.
AAATCCAAAAGACCTAACCCTGTCTATAGGTAGACAAAGGTATTAAACCAAAGGATTATTAATTTTCTACCAAACCCTGTCTACAAAGTAAAGGGACCAAATCATTATTAATTTTCTACCAAACCCTGTCTACAAAGTAAAGGGAATAAATCATTATTAATTTTCTACCAAACCCTGTATACAAAGTAAAGGGAATAAATCATTATCAATGTTCTAATACTGCATACAGAGTAAAGGGACCAAATCATTATTAATGTTCTACCAAACCCTGTATACATAGTTAAGGGACCAAATCATTATTGATGTTCTACCAAACCCTGTATACATAGTTAAGGGACCAAATCATTATTGATGTTCTACCAAACCCTGTATACATAGTTAAGGGACCAAATCATTATTAATGTTGCACCAAACTCTGTATACAAAGTAAAGGGACAAAATCATTATTAATGTTCTACCAAACCCTGTATACAGGGTAAAGAAACCAAATCATTACTAATGTTTTAACAAACACTGTATACAGAATAAAGGGAACAAATAATTATTAATGTTGTACCAAACTCTGTATACAAAGTAAAGGGACAAAATCATTATTAATGTTCTACCAAACCCTGTATACAGAGTACAGAAACCAAATCATTACTAATGTTTTAACAAACTCTGTATACAAAGTAAAGGGACAAAATCATTATTAATGTTCTACCAAACCCTGTATACAGAGTACAGAAACCAAATCATTATTAATGTTGTACCAAACACTGTATACAAAGTAACAGGACCAATAGATTATTAATATTCTACCAAACCCTGTATACAAAGTAAAGGGACAAAATCATTATTAATGTTCTACCAAACCCTGTATACAAAATAAAGGGACTAAATTATTATTAATGTTCTACCAAACCCTGTATACAAAGTAACAGGACCAATAGATTATTAATATTCTACCAAACCCTGTATACAAAGTAAAGGGACTAAATCATTATTAATGTTCTACCAAACCCTGTATACAAAGTAAAGGGACTAAATTATTATTAATGTTCTACCAAACCCTGTATACAAAGTAAAGGGACCAAATCGTTATTATTGTTCTACCAAACCCTGTATACAAAGTAACAGGACCAATAGATTATTAATATTCTACCAAACCCTGTATACAAAGTAAAGGGACTAAATTATTATTAATGTTCTACCAAACCCTGTATACAAAGTAAAGGGACTAAATCATTATTAATGTTCTACCAAACCCTGTATACAAAGTAACAGGACCAAATCATTATTAATGTTCTACCAAACCCTGTATACAAAGTAAAGGGACTAAATCATTATTAATGTTCTACCAAACCCTGTATACAAAGTAAAGGGACTAAATCATTATTAATGTTCTACCAAACCCTGTATACAAAGTAACAGGACCAATAGATTATTAATGTTCTACCAAACCCTGTATACAAAGTAAAGGGACTAAATCATTATTGTTGTACCAAACCCTGTATACAAAGTAAAGGGCCAAAATCATTATTAATGTTCTACCAAACTCTATATACTATGTAAACAGAGTAATTGGACTAATTCATTATTAATGGTTTACCAAACCCTCTCTATATGTATACAGGGAACTAGGCTTAATGAACTGTTAATTCTTAGGATTGAAAAATATCAAAGGATGTCTCATAAATTATTCGTAAATTAATTTACATTCAATAAAATATTTTAGGAACTTCTTTATTTCACTTACCTGTTGATCTGCTACAAGAGGAAGAAGTTTATTAAAGAATCTTTCAACAGCTTGCATATAGCCAGGGTAATTACTTCTGACCTTCATATTTGGGTCCTTCAACAGCCAACTGAAAGGAAAGTAACTAATATATAATATTGGTATATACTTCTAACCTTAATATTCCTAAACAGGTTATATTAAGGTTAGGATAATCAAAAGCAAATCAGTTAATGGCTATAGCATATGCTAAATTTTGGTCTGTCATGTGCCTTGTAGCAATAAAACACTTTTTAATTCATAGTTCATTTTCATTACAGTTCAATCCAATTTTTCTATAACATCATCCTTAAGATGACTATATGACTGTTAATAACGGCATAACTAAACCCCATATAATCCCTATGGTCCTTAAAATGTCTGTCTTTTTATCTATCCTTTATACAACCTCACCCACAAATACTCCACATGGTCCTTACATGTCTATATGTCTTTTTGTCTCAACAACCACATATAATCCACATGGTCCTTAAATGTCTATATGTCTTTTTGTCTATCCTTTATACAAGCACACCCACATATAATCCATATGGTCCTTATATGTCTGTATGTCTTTTTTGTCTATCCTTTATACAAGCACACCCACATATAATCCATATGGTCCTGTACACTGTAAGAAATCTGGTGAAAACCACATTTCAAAGTGACTTCCACTTAACAGAGTTACAAAATTTTAAAGATTGCCATTATAATGGCAGTACTGGAAATCAGACCATCACCATGTTAATTTAGGACCAACAGGACATTATAAAAAGTCTTCTGGTAAAAACACCATGCTTATATGACTTTCCAGACCTGCCAACCATAAAGAGACTTTCTCAGTAAATCAGTCCAAATTTTTCAGTAAGTTAAACCAATTTTCAGTAAGATGTAAAAACTATTAAGTACTATTAAATAAATTTTTATTGTAATAACCAGTACAGTTTTTATCCATGTTGTAACTTACAATATATAGCTACTGATGTGACTTGTACATGGTACTTTTGCACTTTCTAAGAAAATTTTGGTCAAATTCCATTTTGAAGCATTCTACCCCATTCACTTTCATGACTGGTATTGCTTTCAAGGGATCAATCCACTGACATAGATGATCTGGATTCTTAGTGGGTTTTTTCCAACAGATGAGAACACCCTCTCACAACCTGCATTTGAATAAGGAACAATAAGTACATTCTTCATGATGCAGGACAACATTTTGTATTTGAAATGGCCTTTAACATTCTTTAGTTTACTTGCTTGTCAACTATTTAGTGTTTAAGATCTCAGGATTTAATTCATCTGCTTGGTAATTCAAAAACTTCGCTTCCAAAATGTCTCACCAGTTGGTTTTTTTGGGTTCCTTAAAATAAATCTTGATGGGAAATACATCACACTGCTAAAATTATGTGGCCTTTACAAATCTAATTAGCGTCTGCTTTAAAAATTCAAGCATGTTTTTTCTAAGTTTGTGGATCATAGGTTCCCTCCTGTTGGATGACAAAGTTGTACTTGTTAAGTAATGTTGTTGTTGTTGTTGTAGGGTTTAACGCCATTTTTCAACACAAGATAGGCTATACATGGCGGCCAGTAATAATGGTGGATGAAAGAACCCTGGAAAACCCAGGAAAGAACCACCAACCCATGAGAAGCTACTGGCAGGCTTTCTCACTTACCCACATTAGCCTAGTCTGGACTCGAACTCACACAGAGGTGGATGGCAGTAATCTGTAACGGTCAGCGCTTTAGACCACTAGGCCACTCGGGGCCCCCATTAAGTAATATACTTATGTATCTAGAAATTAGCAATAAATCTTTGTCCTCTAGGACTGCAAAGCCTTGCACACACTCAGTCTTTTCCTCTCTGTAAATGATCTTTTTATAACTGTCTTTCTGGTCATTTCTGACCAATGGTATCTAAACAGACATTTATTTTAATCCAATTTCTGTGATTTAGCTTTCTCTAAGTGACCTATCTTGGGTTTTATTTTCTCAGTCTTTCCTGCTTAGGCCGACTTGAGGGTAGTACTAGCAGGACTTATAGATTTATCACAGCTCGAAGCTTTACTGCATGTACCTGCAATGTCATTATTTCCTTCTTTATTACTAGATACATGTGGAACTTTATCCTTAGAACTAGACACCGTCTCAGACATCCTGCTTTTGGCTTTCGCTCTTTTGCCTTTAACTTCTTGTTTCTTGGTTTCTTTATCAAAATATATTTGTAAGGGTTCCCACTATTCCAATAGTCTCTTTATACCTTCACCAAGAGACAACCATCTTGTTACATAATGCTTCAATATTTGTCTCTGCTCTTTCTGATGATCTTTCAGTTCCATTTGTCTATTCACACATTTATCCAAATAATATATGTCCACTAATAAGTAATCAAAACTAACAGACATCATATCAGCCCCCTGTTTAGTTGCTAAATGTATCAAATGGCATGAACATCCACTCAGATACACTGAGGGATTCACCATAGTTATATGTCCACATTTATTGCAACCTGTCATCACTGAAGTATTATCTGATTCAATGGCAATACAGTTATTCCAACTTATGTTTCTCTTTTTTAATCATCCAATAATGTGAACATATTTTTTCCCAGTAAAGACTCTATCACATGCTGGAACTAACAAAAGTGCTTCAGTTACAACCCCATCTGTGTTATTAAAATATCTAACAACAACTGAGTATAGTGTCTCACAATCATTGCTACCATCAGTTGCTATAATGAAAGGTTGGGATGAAATATTGTTAACAATTTCTTCCTGTATTGACTTGCACTGTTGTAATACAATAGCAGTAATTTTTGTTCTGCCATATTGATAACTATTTGCTACTGACAATTTGGGAAACATGAACTTGAATAGAAGCATGGTCCAACAATTGCAACATTATGCTCAACCAAAAAGTTTGTAAAATATACTTCGGCCTTAATGACCTGCATTTCATTTTCTGGCACTACAGATCCAAATCCCATAGAGGTCAGCGACTTACAACTTGATTTCATTGCAATGTATTCTGTATGTTTGTTAAATTCACTTGGCGGTGACAGTCATCTTGCCCACCATGGGAAATATTCAAGTCAACACAACATAATGTGCAATAAATGTAATGGTCACCATTTTACTTTGTTCTAAGCATGACCAAGTATCTGAGCAATCTTTTATACTTTTGCAACCACTGTTTCAGCTTTATACATGGCTAGTTGTCCTCTCCATCTCTGACACATTTTCATTTTGAAGACATTTTCAGATGACTGGATGACAAAACAAAAAAAATGAAATCTAGATCAGATGTGAACTTCTTAGGAACAAAATAAGCAGATTCAAAGCATCTGAGGTATAGTTAGTCTGGTTCCCAAAATCTACTCAATCTATGATGAAACTCCAAATCCAGATCAAACTAGTACAAAAACTATCCAGAACAGAAAAAAGATCATATTTACATACTTTTTGCTATCATTCCGCAAGACCATAATTTTACTGTTATTTTCGTAAGACTTATGGCAAAGAGTTGGCAGGCCTGACTTTCTGTTTTGGAAAAGTAACAACAAAATTTTTAAGATGGCTGCCATCATGGTCATATTGAATATCAAATGCACCAGTCTGTAAGTGAAAGCACAATCTTAATATGACCAGCCATAAGGGAAGTAACAGTAAGACTTTTCAGATAACCACTGTGGTGGCCATATTGGAGGTCAGATTGACATCATATTCATCAAAACCAACCAGACATCATAAGAAATCTTTCAGTGAAAAATTCATGTTGACTTTAACATTCATCCAGATAAGATTTTCAAGATGGTGATTGTGGTGGCCATACTAAGTTTATTTAGACATGAAAATAAGGCAAAATCCAGTTGTTAATGTAACCATCCATTCCTCTGGAGTAAACCACTCCAGTCGCCACAGTGGTTAAAGCATACACCATGGATGTGGGTTTTTGTGGGTTCGAGCCCTGGCCAAGTCACACCAAAGATTTATAAAAATGGTAATAGCAGCTGCTTCCCTTGGCATCAGCATTTAAAGTTTAGTGTTAAGACTGGTCAGCCTGGTGTCAGTATAATGTGACTGGGGAGGATATCATGCTACATGTCTGCGGCATGATGCCCCAGTTCTAGACATCACCATACAGACATCAAAGCAATATGAAAATGACTGTTAAAGCTATGTCAAAAATCTAAATCACACATGCACACATACTTCTGGTCATACTGAACATCAATAGAAATCATTTTGAAGAAGACAAAATGGACATCATACAAAGTAAGTCCGCAGAAGAATCCTGGTGATTATATGAATATCCACTCGAGAGGTTTTTAAGATGGCTGCCATATTCTAGATCAGAGCAGCAGCATTTTAATTATGAACCAACTAGACATCATGATAAGCATTTCTGGCAATGTCAATATGAACTTCCATTCCAAAGGAGTAGCGATTAAATGATTTAAAAGCTGGCTGCTATGGTGGGCATACTGCAGGGACTTCCTTATCAGCTGGGTGATTTACTTGGCAACTTTTACTTTACAACAGGCTACTTTAAATCCCTATGTCAATAAGACAGTCTTTTAAGAGTGATCATTCAGGACAACCTAAACATTGTCAAAAATATCAATAGTGATCTTTGAGGACAAGCTAAACATTGTAAAAAATATCACAGTGATCATTCAGGACAACCTAGACATCATAAAAATATCACAGTGATCATTCAGGACAACCTAGACATCATAAAAATATCACAGTGATCATTCAGGACAACCTAGACATCATAAAAATATCACAGTGAACATTCAGGACAACCTAGACATCGTAAAAAATATTATAGTATTTCATTCAGGACAATCTAGACATCGTAAAAAATATAGTGATCATTCAGGACAACCTAGACATCATACAAAATATCATAGTGATCATTCAGGACAACCTAGACATTGTAAAAAATATCAGTGATCATTCAGGACAACCTAGATATCATACAAAATATCAGTGATCATTCAGGACAACCTAGACATTGTAAAATGTATCAATAGTGATCTTTCAGGGCAACCTAGACATCATAAAAAATATCAGTGATCATTCAGGACAACCTAGACATCATACAAAATATCATAGTGATCATTCAGGACAACCTAGACATCATAAAAAATATCAGTGATCATTCAGGACAACCTAGACATCATACAAAATATCATAGTGATCATTCAGGACAACCTAGACATCGTAAAAAATATCAGTGATCATTCAGGACAACCTAGACATCATACAAAATATCATAGTGATCATTCAGGACAACCTAGACATCGTAAAAAATATCAGTGATCATTCAGGACAACCTAGATATCGCCAAAAAATATCATTGTGAAAACTCATGTCGATATGAACATCTATTGAAGAATAGCGATGAGATTTAAAACATGGCTGCTGTGGCAGTCACTATGACCGGATGAGCTAAAATGCAGATAAAACTTATTTTTTGTGAAGTAGTGTATGTCTTATAAATCTTTGTAATTTATTTGTCAATATATGTATTATACTCATGAATAAATTTGTATTCGAATTCAATACATTTCATTATGAACTTACGCTGGCAACCCTCCAAAATCCCACTCCGAGCAGATGTATGGTCCAGGTCTGAGGATGACCTTTAACCCTAGACTGTGGGCCAGGTTAATATACCTCCTGAAGTATAACCAGAATGTAATATAAACATTTATCATTCTGCAGAAAATAAATTCATACTAAAGTGATCATAAATAATGTTTGGCCCTTGTGAAGTAAAACACAACAATAAAAAATATGATATTCCTTTCTTTAAATAAGAAGAGGCATTATAACAGAATAACTTTATTTTCATTTATCTTAAATTTAGTTCTTAAAAATGCATCAGAATCTATCATCACTGTCCACTCATAGAAACCAAATTTCACAGTGCAAAAGTCACCTTCTTTCAACAATCTTGGAGTGACAGCCATACTGACCACAACTAAAAACATAGTTCATGCATCAGTAATTACTCAGATTAGACACAACTGATGTGACCTCGGGATAAGGTTCTACTATTTCGAAATAAAAACACTCAATTTCAATTCTGATTTCAATACCAAAGCAGAAATTTTATCCAGGGTTGGTCTCAAAGTTGGACAAATATGTATTACCATTTATGTATGACAGACAATAATGGGATATACATATGCTCAGGACAAGGAGGGAAACATAACTGTACAGCCTGGTATTCCAATACAGTTATTCTGCACAGCCCTATATTCCTATACAGTTATTCTGTATAGCCTGGTATTCCAATAGTTATTCTGTACAGTGCTGTATTCCAATAGTTATTCTGTATAGCCTGGTATTCCAATAGTTATTCTGTATAGCCCTTTATTCCAATAGTTATTCTGCACAGCCCTATATTCCTATACAGTTATTCTTTATAGCCTGGTATTCCAATAGTTATTCTGTACAGCCATGTATTCTAATAGTTATTCTGTATAGCCTGGTATTCCAATACAGTTATTCTGTATAGCCCTTTATTCCAATAGTTATTCTGTATAGCCCTGTATTCCAACAGTTATTCTTTACAGCCCTGTATTCCAATAGTTATTCTGTATAGCTCTGTATTCCAATAGCTATTCTGTACAGCCCTGTATTCCAATAGTTATTCTGTACAGCCTAGTATTCCAATAGTTATTCTGTACAGCCCTGTATTCCAACAGTTATTCTGTATGGCCTGGTATTCCAATAGTTATTCTGTATAACCCTGTATTCCAATAGTTATTCTTTATAGCCATGTATTCCAATACAGTTTTTCGTTAAAGACCAATATTCCTATACACAGTCTTTCTGTACAAACCGATATTCCTATATACAGTCTTTCTGAACAGGCCGATATTCCTATACACAGTCTTTCTGTACAGACCAATATTCCTATACACAGTCTTTCTGTACAGACCAATATTCCTATACAGTCTTTCTGTACAGACAAATATTCCTGTACAGTCATTCTGTACAGGTCAGTATTCCTATACACAGTATTCCTATACACAGTCATTCTGTACAGGTCAGTAATTCAATAGTTATTCTACACAGCCCTATATTTCTATACATTTATTGAAAACAAATTCCATCCCTGGGACAAGTGAGCTGCAGTGGTTACTTGTCCTTGACCTCATTATAATCAACACAGTACGATTCTACAAAATACTGCTTACAATTGTACTAAATAATCACAGGTACCTCATGCACGCTTGATGCTAAAATGATGAAAAGCCACTAAAATAATGTTCCAATAGATGGCTCCTTAGATAAACATATAGTGAGACAAGGTTTGTAATTGCAAACACATCCATGGATTTCTCAGTGTTAGTTATGTTCACAGTGAAACCTTTCAGTAACTAAGATGCACTAAGTTTTTTTTTCAATGAGCTATAATACAAATTTGAGTTATATATTCAGAAGTATAGACAATGTCAACATTTTATGATTTTTATCTGGTCAGATACTGCTATGATTGCCCCAAATCACTTATATTTTAAGACTGTTTTGGCTTTAATAATGCACTAACACAAGTAAAGATAGCCACGCCAAAGTAAAGACACCAGTATATATTTATGAAAATTTTGGAATTAATTTCCACCTAAAAAATGTCAGTCACTTGCATCTGAAAGAAAAATACTAATTATCTCAATTTTCACCTCCTTTCATATTAAATGATCCATTTTTGGTCAAACCTCCATTTTTGTGATTTACACATTGGCACCATAAAAATGAAGATTGGTCATTGGCCAAAGGAATTGGAAGATTTCTAGGTCATTACCCAGGTAGGCTTCAACCATTCTATTGTTGCCTTGATGTTATCTGCTTTATGAGTAGACTGTAACATCATGCATTGTGTTAAAGTTGGTTGAATATGCTCAGACAATTAAAGTGCTCATCTGAAACATAACCTGGCAAAGTCATCTCTTCTGAAGTAAATACATGCTTATATAAAGATTGGATGGCACTTTCCCTTTGGCATGGCAATTTATCAACCAAGCTTCAGTCCTGAACAAGTCAGTAACCTGCAGAAAAAGTAATTTTGCCTCACCAGATTAAAAATCAGAAACATCTGTCATTTTAACTTCTCAGACATCTGACTCATTTATATGTGTAATGCCTCATTGAAAGGAGTATTCCTCTACATTAAATAGATGCCTAAATTACTGAAAAGCATCAATGTACATGCATTAAAAAAAATTGAAGCCAAATGTGAAACAGCAACATGATATGTAATCCTCCATATTTATAAAGTTTGCATCAAGTACATGTATAACAACAAAATGTAGTACTTGAGTTGTTGTACATAAATAATTTTCTTTCTCCAGTCAGAATGGCAAAAATCAGAAACATCTGTCATTTTAACTTCTCAGACATCTGACTCATTTATATGTGTAATGCCTCATTGAAAGGAGTATTCCTCTACATTAAATAGATGCCTAAATTACTGAAAAGCATCAATGTACATGCATTAAAAAAAATTGAAGCCAAATGTGAAACAGCAACATGATATGTAATCCTCCATATTTATAAAGTTTGCATCAAGTACATGTATAACAACAAAATGTAGTACTTGAGTTGTTGTACATAAATAATTTTCTTTCTCCAGTCAGAATGGCCTTGGCCTTTGACCTTTTTAACCCAAGAACTAAAAGATTCTTCCTAACCCCAATCATAAGCCATCAACAATTTGGTAACTGCAGAAGATGGAGAACTTGAGTTATTGTGCAAAAGTGGTTTTTCTTCATCCAGACAGTGACCTTGACCTGTAAGCTTTTCTAGCTTGAAACTGATAGGATTCTTCCTTACCAAAAGTGCAAGTTATGCACAAAGTTTGGTTATGTGTAGATAGAGTACAACTTAAGTTTGGTGATGTGTAGATGGTGTACAACTTAAGTTTAGTTACATGTAGATGGAGTACAACTAAAGTTTGGTGATGTGTAGATGGTGTACAACTTAAGTTTAGTTACATGTAGATGGAGTACAACTAAAGTTTGGTTATGTGTAGATGGAGTACAACTAAAGTTTGGTGATGTGTAGATGGTGTACAACTTAAGTTTGGTGATGTGTAGATGGTGTACAACTTAAGTTTAGTAATGTGTAGATGGTGTACAACTTAAGTTTGGTGATGTGTAGATGGTGTACAACTTAAGTTTAGTGATGTGTAGATGGTGTACAACTTAAGTTTAGTTACATGTAGATGGAGTACAACTAAAGTTTGGTTATGTGTAGATGGAGTACAACTAAAGTTTGGTGATGTGTAGATGGTGTACAACTTAAGTTTGGTGATGTATAGATGGTGTACAACTTAAGTTTGGTGATGTGTAGATAGTGTACAACTTAAGTTTAGTGATGTGTAGATGGTGTACAACTTAAGTTTAGTTGCATGTAGATGGAGTACAACTAAAGTTTGGTTATGTGTAGATGGAGTACAACTAAAGTTTGGTGATGTGTAGATGGTGTACAACTTAAGTTTGGTGATGTATAGATGGTGTACAACTTAAGTTTGGTGATGTGTAGATAGTGTACAACTTAAGTTTAGTGATGTGTAGATGGTGTACAACTTAAGTTTAGTTGCATGTAGATGGAGTACAACTAAAGTTTGGTTATGTGTAGATGGAATACAACTAAAGTTTGGTGATGTGTAGATGGTGTACAACTTAAGTTTGGTGATGTGTAGATGGTGTACAACTTAAGTTTTTTATGTGTAGATGGTGTACAACTAAAGTTTGGTTATGTGTAGATGGAGTACAACTAAAGTTTGGATAAGAATAGATAGTTTGGTGATGTGTAGATGGTGTACAACTTAAATTTAGTTACATGTAGATGGAGTACAACTAAAGTTTGGTTATGTGTAGATAGAGTACAACTAAAGTTTGGTTATGTGTAGATGGTGTACAACTAAAGGTTGGTTATGTGAAGATGGTGTACAACTAAAGTTTTTTTATGTGTAGATGGAGTAAAACTAAAGTTTGGTTAAGTGTTGATGGTGTACAACTAAAGGTATTGTGTAGAAAACAAATTTGTAACAGAAGAATGGATAGACAAAAATCATAGAATTATACTCATTGCTTTATGGTAGTGTATAAAATTGTATGACAACTCTTCTGCACTGAACTTTTTTCCATGGACATTTATTACTCTTGTTTGACCTTGCACAAGGTTGTTGTTGTTCTGGGGCTTAACCCTATTTTTCAGCACATGTAAGCAGCCAGTATTATTGGTGGAAGAAGAATTTGGGAAATCTGCAGAAAGAACCGACCCACGAGAAGCTACTGGCAAGCTTTCTCACATATCCACAGTAAAAATAGTTGCCGAATCTTAGACTCAAACCCACGAAGAGGTGAGATGACAGTGATCCATAATGGAGAGCATTTTTGACCACTCGGCCACTCGGGGCCCCATCTTGCACAAGGTCTTACTTAAAGTAAGTTTTAGAGACTATTACATAAATATATAACTTTAAAAAAGTGTACATTATTTGCTACCAAGATTTTCATCTTCATGTTAACATGTTAAAATCTGTGATAGCATTTCAAAGGCTGACAAATTTCTAAAACAAATCTCCTCACCAATTCATATATTAAAAATCACTTCTTCCCCCCACAAAAACCCTCAACCAGCTATTACTGAAATATAAAACCTAATTATTTTAATGACTTAAGTTCAATAATGTAAAGCCATAACACAATAATATGTAATCCATTTAACACCATTTTCAGAAAATACAAACTGAGATCCCTCTCATAAGAATTGAATTGCACTTACAAGAGAGAACAAATCACTTTCAAAACCAATCAAATAAAAACTTCTGTTGAGATTTTGACTTTCAAACTGCAAAAATCTGCAAAAGAGTTTTTGCAAAAAAATATTGTCATTAAAAAGAACTAATGATCAGCCCTAAATTAGCACTGAAAAGTGAGAGATTAGAAGATATCACTTACATCGTCGTCATATTCTCACATCAACTAAAAATATCAAGGCTTTATTTACTTCTTGGCAAATCATGTAATGTCCTACCCCATATTAAGTCCTCAACCAAGCTGACTGAAAAACTCCACAGAAAGCATTTAATTTTGTTCAGTCTAAGTGACCTTTATCGTTTTCCTTTTGACCCTAAAATTAAAAGTTTTCTTTACCCTTAGGTACAAGCCATCAGGTATGTGCCAGGTCTGGGCTAATGTTATTCAACTGAAAGCATTTTTCTTCTTTCATTGACCTTGAAAACTGGTCTTTATACCCTCAAAACAATATCCTTGTCCTTCGCACCAAGCCATCCATAAAGTTTGGTAACTAAAGGTATAAAGAAAAATTTTAGTTAATGTGCAGATATCCATTTTACAGACAAATTTGTAACAGAGAGATTGACACACAACATACTAACACTATATGCTTTGACTAATGGTAAGTGTACAAAAAGTAGAAAACAGGTTTAAAGGTTCAAACATGTGTGCCAAAAGAAATATGGTACACATGAGTTTTATAAACAATCGATGGCATGTAGATTAACAAAAGCTGTGCATTCCATCTTCTTTCCCTTACCTTATGTCCAGGTTTCCACCAAAGTCAAACTCTCCTGGTAGTCTCTCATGAAGATTCCAGGACACATAACTATGGACAGAAAAAGAGACACAAGCATAATTATCTATACATGATTACACTTAGTTCATCATCTATAAATTTATATATTTGGGGTTTTTTAATTTATGTATAATAATAACTTTTCCAAGACAAAAATTACCCATTGATATCATGAAGTCCAACAGTGATGTTTATTACCATCTTGACTTTATGCATATTTTTGGCAAAAATTATTGTCTTTACTAAGCAGGTTTTCATAATATTAGGGAGTCATGGTAACTCATACCTGATAATAATATTTGGAAAGTCATGAGGGCTCAAGTTTGATATTAAGAATATTGGTCATTTTGATGATAGAGCATGACATGTGTAACCCAAGGGTCACAGATTTCATGGTTTCCATAGTAACTCAAGTTTGATAATAATATTAAAGAGCCATGATAGCTCAGTTTGAAGATAATATTAAGGAGTCATCATGGTTCAGATACAGCATCCAAGGGTCACAGATTCCATAGTTTCAATTAGTAGGCAAAAAATACAACTTTCTTGGAATGGAAGTTGCATATTTAATGCATATATGCAATTTCCACTTTACTTAATAATGTTTACCCTACCACCAATAGAAATGGCTTTAATTATACTGTTGTACTCCCTAATATCTCACCACTGCATGATTGAACATTAGAACATGCCCATCATCCATAAGTGTAGCTAATTTATTGCCCTGTCATACATAGCACAGAGACACCTGTAACAGATCCCATCACAGCACAGACACCTGTTTATCTGTCCCTGGTAACAGATCCCATTGGAAGCTGTGATAATGGTTATAATTACCAGCATCACACATTTCCTAATATGCAACTGCCTTGTGGGAAAGTAATTAATAGATTATCTTATTACATAGTTAGCCACTGCCTTAAATAAATGTAATTATTAGATTAGCCCATTATATAATCAGCCACTGATTTGCATGAATGTAATTATTAAATTATTTCATTAGATAATCAGCCACTGATTTGCATGAATTTAATTATGGCTTAGCTTTTACAATCATCTAGTGTCATGCATGAATAATTAGCTTAGCCAAAAGCAGTACCATTGTTTTGCAATTACTACTACTAGAAGCTCTTACAAGATCATCCATTTTTTTGCATGCATGTATTTATGAGCTTAGAACAATACATGATTACTCACCATCTTGTATGATTGTAATTACCAGCTAAGTCCATTAACTAACCACTTCCTTGCTTGAATGTAATTACCAGCTAAGTCCATTACATAACCATCTACTTCCTTGCTTGAGGTAATTACCAGCTAAGTCCATTACATAACCATCTTTTTCCTTGCTTCAATGTAATTACCAGCTAAGTCTGTTACATAACTACTTCATTGCTTAAATGTAATTATCTTATCCCAGTACAAAAATCATTGTCTTACATGACTATTTTTATGTGGGAAGATGACCTAATGAGACTATATTATGTTGTGTATGCTACCAGGGATCTTAATTATTTCCTTCTAAAAGAAAAAGAATGGGAAAAACATATTTAAAGTTGTTTGCAGGGTAAAATCACAGAAATTTCAAGACAAATTTATTTTCAGATTAAAACTGACAGAGTTAAAACATTTCTTTATTAACTCATTAACCCCTGGCGCTAAGCTTACAGGGCAGGAGGTGGTAGCCTACTTCTTAGCTCTGTACCTTCATGGTCATGTGCAACATAATAATGTGGGTGGTATTATAGAAAGGTAGACAGATGTAGCTTTATGATGATATTAAATAATATGGCTGTTCTAGTTGCACTGCAAAATACAGAGGGAAAAATGTAACTTTTTTGACCTAAATTTTTTTTTGGCCTCAAATCTAAGACAGACAGGACTGAACTGCACACAGACAGGTGAATGTTTGCAAAAGTAGGATAAGATGAGCATTTAGAATAAAGAGAAGTCTTGACATGAAAAGGATGAGTCCACTAAACAAAACTAAAAAAAAAAAGTCCAACTTTTACCCTTTAGATCATGCCCAGGCGAAATAGCTAATGAAAAACGATGTTTCTAACATAACCAGGTGTTAGGTCAACCGAAAATGTCTTGGAGGTTGATGTATTAGGATGTATTCAGAAACAGTTCCCAAAATGGGTTTCCTATTCGCAATTCAGATGAAAATGACAAAAATCTCCAGGGGTTAATGAGTTAAGTAAAACCAAACCAGTTAGTGACAAGAAAACAATCTTCTGAACAAAAAAAGAAGGAAAGAAATTCTAATATTGTTACAAGGACGTATCTGATGTATTTTATGTTTAATATGTGATGGTATAAAATTTAAAAACAATGTTTTAATAATGAAGCCCAAAGTTCTGTTCATTTATTTATATTATTATTCATCAGATAAGATACTAGAATAAAACTTGTCTATTTTCAATTCTCGATCAACCTTTATCATGCAATAAAATTATATAACAACCAACTTCAATTACTGAAAAGGAGAAACTGAATAATTTCCTAGAATAGCAAGAATAAGCAATAAACTATACTAACGTCTCCAAAGTGTTCAAACCGCAGGCTTTCATTTTACTCATACGATCTTTCCACTGTTTATGATGAACTCTGAAGTAATGCATGGCTCCACTGAGGATCCTAAATGGCTTTCCATCTAAGTAAAACTTCCCATCAGCAAATGTCAGACCTCCTGTGCTTTTGTACACACCCTGTAGCTAAAAAAAGATTAAAATTGTAAGTGATATACTGACTGCACATAGTATTCTTTACTGGGCCAGCTGATATGCCAAAACACATGCTGCAGACTCTATATATGAGTGATCCTTTCCAAATGGGTGACATGCTAATCCAGTTTATGTATAGTGATGTTATGTATATCTATAATTTTTGTAATTTTGATTCATGGCTGTAATTTATAGTGATTGTCATTAGCTGAATTTTGTATACAGGTTAGGTTCTATCCTAAAATATTTAAAGTGTAGATTGCATAGGATCTATAAAAAGATGTTCACATACATGTTTATGGTTGCTGATAATATCAGTTGTAAGCATAAGGATAAGGTTGGTCAGCTGGGTTGTCATAAGAATTAAGTTGTTTCCCATTGGATGGGTTAGGTCAATTGGGTTCTTTTATGATAATGGAAATTTGCAATTTATCATTTTACCTCTTACTCCTGTATATAAATGGTTACAGCAATTTTCTCATTCTTACTTCTTGTGTTCTTGTTGTAACATCAAGTCTGCACATGTATTTTATGTTGTAATTAGAAATTATTTGAGAGGAAACATTTATTTCTATTATACTGAGGAAACAAAAAAGTGCTAACTGGACCAAAATATTACTCTAAACTATTGTGAATTATTCTGAGGAGTTCCAGACATTGCCATCAGGACTGTTGGAAGATCTGTACATTTAAGGATATGAAACTCAAAAAGACCATTCAATTCTTTTGGACCTGAACCGAACTTGATCAGGATTATTTTTGGATTCAATTAATAATTTTTTAAATTCCTGTTTTATAATTTTTTTTATAACTTTGATTAGATTATTTGTTATGTTTTACAGTATTTATTGGTTTTGCTTCTTCCTGTTGCTTAATTTATGACTACAAAGTCATAACAGTACAATAAACATTTTTTTTTTTGAATGGTACATTCAACATTATCTTCAACTTAATACAGGTAAAACAATCCTGGGGCCACTGTCATGTCATGTGCTTTCTATTTTTGTTGTCCAGATTGGCCACACATTTCCAGCATTGTGTATATGTACAAGACATTCAACAAGGGGGCTTACAAGCATAATTTGTTATATTCTGAGTTATTTATAACTATTTATAGCATGATTTTACAACACACCATTTCATTAATTTGGGGCATTAATATGTCAACATCTACATAATATGAATATCCTTACAAATACCAGAGCACAAAATGGCAGCAAAAATAATAATGATAGTCAAATCAATTGACTGATTTCCCAACTTTCTTGTTTGCATAGACAAAATTAACAGGATGTAGAGGACCAATTTCAACTGTCAGTGCCACTCCACAAACTCCATTGAATTCTGACAGAAATTATGACTACAGCTTCTGTAAAACAAAACAAAAAGATGTATCCATTTCACTGCTACCAAGAATGAAGCTAAATGACATATTACTTTCACTAATGCCCAGCCTGCAAAATACAAATCACTTTCGGGGCCCAGCCTGCAAAGTACAAATCACATTCGGGGCCCAGCTTTCAAAGTACAAATCACTTTCGGGGCCCAGCCTGCAAAGTACAAATCACTTTCACTGGTGCCCAGTCTGCAAAGTACAAATCACTTTCACTGGTACCCAGCCTGCAAAGTACTGATCACTTTCGGGGCCCAGCCTGCAAAGTACAAATCACTTTCACTGGTACCCAGCCTGCAAAGTACAAATCACTTTCAGGGCCCAGTCCGCAAAGTACAAATCACTTTCACTGGTGCCCAGCCTGCAAAGTACAAATCACTTTCACTGGTACCCAGCCTGCAAAGTACATATCACTTTCACTGGTGCCCAGCCTGCAAAGAACACAAATCACTTTCACTGGTGACCAGTCTGCAAAGTACAAATCACTTTCACTGGTGCCCAGCCTGAAAAGTACAAATCACTTTCACTGGTGCCCAGCCTGAAAAGTACAAATCACTTTCACTGGTGCCTGGTCTGCAAAGTACATATCACTTCACTGGTGCCCAGCCTGAAAAGTACAAATCACTTTCACTGGTGCCCAGCCTGAAAAGTACATATCACTTTCACTGGTGCCTAGCCTGAAAAGTACAAATCACTTTCACTGGTGCCCAGCCTGAAAAGTACATATCACTTTCACTGGTGCCCAGTATGCAAAGTACATATCACTTTACTGATGCCCAGTCTGCAAAGTACATATTTATTCATTTCAGATTACATTTTAGTCCCAGATTAAACCTGAGTTTTAGAGTAAAAGTTTTCCACTGTTTTAATGCAATCAAAGTAAAATTGCTTCTTTCATTCAGGTAATTGTAATTAGACTACAATTTTAATCAATCATCAGGGCAACACAAAATACTTGGGGTCAAATGATATACTGTGACACATATTGCCATACACAACCTACAATGCAAAACTATAGAAACACATTAACAATAAAAGATGCATGCCATTAACAATTATCCCAGGATGATGAAGACAAAAAAGAAACTTTCATAAAGTATGGATCATTTTCTACTGATATTTTCATCTTTAGCATCAATAACTGCAAAATAACTTATATATCATTACACCAGTAAATAATTTCACCCTAACCCACCTAATCAAAATATATTTCCTGGGTATGGAAAAAATCCCCCTCTTACAAAAAATGAAAGACAGAATATAATCCCCTCCCCCAGTCTATGTTTAGACCTTTATAAACCAAGACAAATATAACATCATTGTATATCAGGTTGGGCCCCTTTTGAAGCTTTGTATCAGTTTCCTTGAGTGGATAAATGACAGTGTGCAGGTTAGATGTTATATTTTAAGGGACAAGGAGATGCCTAATGATCTTTTTGGTCTAAAGATGAATGATGCATGCATTTCTTTCAGAATTATCATCACACATACATTAAATAAATCCATAATGTTTTCAACACTTGTATTGTATCACATACTGTGTTCAGAAAAATTCAGTCAGGATTCTTGTTTATTTGTCAAACGAAATACACACTCCTAAGTTAATCATCATATAATAGCTGCATGTTGGGGTATGTGAAACCAATTGAAATCTAATTGGGTTTTCCCACTGGGTGTAAGTGCTTCAAATCTCAGACATAATTTTAATGTATAAACATGAAATTCAACAACTGAATTCAATACTGATGAAATCCAAGTTTTTTCTTGTCTTCCCCTTATTCTATTTTAAAACAGGCCAGTATATTTGTGATGGCTTCCAATTAAAAAACAAAATTACTGGT
Source organism: Potamilus streckersoni (assembly GCA_016746295.1). Classification (NCBI taxonomy): domain Eukaryota; kingdom Metazoa; phylum Mollusca; class Bivalvia; order Unionida; family Unionidae; genus Potamilus; species Potamilus streckersoni. The sequence continues at coordinate 264,481 of JAEAOA010000960.1, read as the reverse complement.
AAGGGGAATATGTCCTTCTATTATGATGGTATGATTTTCTCTGGGGCAGATTTTGTCCTACAACCGTATTTCCTGTGACAGTTATACAATGATCTTGCCATTTAAAGGTATGCGTAATTAAAATTCTCAAAAATGACATACAGTTGAAACAATCGGTACCACATATACCTATATATTTGTAACTCGCACTTAGCTAACTACAAAGCGTATGTCATTTTGTTTTCAGACATTACCCGGTGTATTTGATTTTCCAATTGCCCCTCTTTCTTATCATCGTCTATAAACTCCTTGTTCTCGCTGATGATCCTGTCCAACAAGGCATCGATTTCCTCTGGACCAAGAGACCCTGGTCTTCTGTGGGGGACCTCCAAATGTGGCATCAGCTCGGCTCCCAGAGTGCCCCTTTCATTTGATTGCCGCAAATAGTGCCATACAATGAAAATTCCCACAAATCCCAGCACAATCCCAGCTGCCTTAATACTGTTGGGTTTTACATGAACGGATGGCATAATCTTTTGCATTTGTAATCGGTATAATTTCGATTTTTCGTCGTTATTTTTGTCTCTCACTTTGCGACGAAACATTGCGTATGTTTGCCATCCATTTTATGCAGTCACATGACCCATCACGTGTTTTTTATGCTACCAATTTAAATTTGACCGGTGGAAGTTTCGGAGGAATGTTTTAAATCGGGATCTAATCTACCCGCTCGATGCTGAGGCGTAGCTAGGGTGGGGCAGGGGGTATATATGTCCCTGGGCGCCAAAATGAGGCTTACAACGTTACATTATAATAAGTAAAATAGAAAAATGTGATTAAACGGGTAGGGGGAGGGGGCGCCAATTTTATAGTTCGTCCCCGGGCGCAAAATATCATAGCTACGCCTCTGGCACTATGTTCGGGCGTTGGTTTATGCATGAATTCAGTTCAATTCGGAGCTATTTTTTTTTAGAGAGAGAGAGTTCTACACTTAAATTAGAGACCTCTTTAAGTCTATTAGAAATCTATCAAATTCAGTTCATTCCCTAAGTTAATGGTGTCTATATTTGATACGATGACCACTCTAATTCAATTAAAGACAGAATAAAAAGAGTGCATGCATTCAGTAGTGCAAGAGAAGAGCTCTCTACTTTGGCAAATCTATAAATGAATTAAAGATGTCTTTAAATGAACTAGAGACTTTATAAAATTACAGAGCTCTCTTATTCGTTTGAAGATGTCAATAGCGTTTTAGATATACAAGCTCAACTTCCTTAAAATAAAATAATAACGACTCTTGATTAGCTATGTATCACCTGAACAGGAGAGGAGATGCTCCAAAGGTGGTTACCTTTTTAACCTAGACATGTCAGAGGGACTCCTTACCAGAAATTTTGTGCGTCAGGCTCCGTTGCCACGAGTTTTGAGAGTGCCATGAAGTCCGCAATAAAAATTGATCTCTTCATCGACAGTAACGTCAGGCGCAAAGTTCTTAAATTTCACCGAGTAGGTGTAAGATTTCTAAATTTTCTTGAAGTCGCCGTCTGAATCATTTGGATGCTAAAATACTCATTTAGGTCTAATGAATCCTTTTCCTTCTTGGACGCACTTTGATGTGACGGTATGGTGGTGAAAGAAGCCAATGATGTTTGTTCATTCTCTTTTTCTTTTCTTTTTTTTTTTTTCTTTTTTTTTTTTTTGCATCTGCGTAGAGTGATTCATCTTTCTCGGTGTTTGTACTCGGAATGAAGTGTCGTGATGATAGCAATTAGTCATATATGCATGTACGTTTGCTTGACGACTTTTGGAGCCTCCTATTTTCATAAGAGACCAGAGAACCCACCCAAAGGGTGGGCCTCCAATACCCTCCTCTGTGGTTAGCCATCGGCCCGGATCCACGTAAAGAGACTTGACCCAGGGCTGGGTCTTATCGCTTCGTACCAGACCTTAAGACCTTGACGTTCAACACCCAGATACAAGCAGAATGCCTCCCAACCCAGCAACAGGCCAAAAGCGCCAAGAAAGCCGCCAACAAAACCACACCCAGTTGCGTTGTTGAGGTGAGGAGTTCAGTACAATTGCAATTGATCCACTTCTGTTGTAATCTTCTTTATAATTCTCAGTTGATTGCAACTGTTTTACTATAGTTGTTATCTTCTTTATAGTCTGCTATTCCATTTTGAAGAGTATGAGTCAGGTGCATTGCAATTTATCCACTTCTGTTGTAGTCTTCTTTATAGTTCTCGGTTGATTGCAATGTTTCCGCAGTATGTAATATCTTCATTATAGTCAGCATGCCTCCTGCCATTAGAGTGTGTCGAGTACGTTATTGCAATTTATCCACTTCTGTTGTTTTCTTCTTTATGTCTCTCAGTTGATTGCAATTTGGAACGAAGTGTCGGTTAAGTCGTCTCTTTTTATACTGAGTGATATCAGCATGTCCATAAGGTAAAGTCTTGTAGTCTGCAAGTCGCACTGGTTGCAGGTAGTTTGTCAAGACGTTAGTAAATAAACAACTAAGAAATAGTACTGCATTGGTGATGAGATTGTGATGCACAGAATGGCACTCGATTTTCTCGTTGGACTTGAGTCTTACGCTCAATACTAGCTGTTTGAAAGTATTGATCTTTCTCGCTTGGCGCTTGTATTGACAATGAACTATTGGTCTTGGACGTTGTTCTTTTTTATAGGCTGGCCAATATCGACGTGACTGTACGCTAAAGTGAAGTAGTTTGCAAGCCGTACTCGCTACTGGTATACGATTTGATAGACCTTTTTTTTCAAGGGCCGGCTGACGATTTGGTGTTTGGGTAAACGTACAATCTTGTGCGGTCACTTTAAAACTTCTATCCTGTCCAGACTGCAAGGCTTCTTTCAATACGCCAAAGTTCACCAGTCGACTGGTGTGATAATTGAGAGTCAGTCCTTTCGTTTTACACTCCGTGTGCACTTCTCCATGTGGGTCACGGTATTGGTAGCAATAATTTTTGGAAACACCACTTGCAAAACATATAATCTTGTTGTCGTGATGCTCGTCCGTCCGTGCTCCTAAACGGTCTCCTCCGATTTTGGTTTAAGCGAGCTTTGGTTGTCACGTAAGCCACAAAAATGACAGTTCCAAATTCGTCTGCTTCTACAAAGTCCAGTTCTTCCTCGTAAATAACTAAGATCAAGTCCTCACGAACATTATCAACGTGTTTCATGTATTTGGTTTTGTCGTGAATCATCTGGAAGTAGCTGGAAGGCTCTGTCAAATACTCCGTCTTGGGTAAACACGGTCGTTTTGCCATTTTGCCCCACAGACAATTCAACATCACTTTGGCAAACGATCGTCTTCCTTCGTTTTTCTCGAAGTGGTCTAAAGTGATACCTTCCTGCTCCCGGTATTTATCTTTGAATTTCTTTTTGTCCTCGAGAGTCTGGCACCAGGAAGTATAGCCATTTGCTTCTTGTTTAAGTTATAGCCAATTGCTTCTTGTTTAAGTTTTAAAAAAACATTCACGTAGTCTGAGAAAATGCCTTTTTTAGTCTCGTCGTCCTTGTGGCATTTTTCTGTCTTGGCAAAAAGGTAAATTTTTTACACTTCTAGCAGTTGGTTTTCCAGGTCCAGAGCTTTAAACAATTCCACGCCGACCCACGTTCCCGTCAAGGCGCGCTCTTCGTGAGTGTGCTGGCAAGGGTCATCTTGGTTGCACGTTTCAGCACAAATAAGACACAAGGGAAACATCAATTTTCCTTGGCAATGATGTGGTAAAACGGGATGGTGTAAGTTCGTGGGAAGCAAGACTTTGCACTTTACCAATCCTTCGTATTGTCTAATATTGTCCACGTCGGTGTGTTCGTTTAGCAATTGAGAGTGCCCTGATGGAAAGTGACAATATTTGCACACGAACGGATACAGAAAACACACGCCCAAGTAATTGATTTCTTCTCCTTTCTCCTCGTCGGCTTGGTACAACAAACAGTTGGCATTCTTTCGTCCTCCGTACAAACTGTTCTGTGGGTTCAAAATGTCCACCAGTTTGTAACTTTTCATGATGCGCTTAAACTCGGGATCAGTTTTCAATCGCTGATCGTACTCGTGTTCCCACATTTTTACCACTTGGTATCCCTGCTCTTCTAACTTCAAGCGCCACTGACAAGTGGCCTTATACAAGTCTTCCATGGTTTTTTGTAAAAACTGATTGTAATTGTCTCGTTGAGGGTAGCAGGTGGGAAATCCTTGAAATTAGCACCCGTTAAACTCGTACACGATCTGGGGGTTATCTAAGTCTCAGCCATCCACATAATACGTTCCGATAGTCTTTTCACCTTCTCCGTTACGAGCATGTTGGATCCATTTGTCTTCTTTGTCGCACAAACAATGTAACCGGCTAGGGCTTTGACCGAGTATTGACGTTTGAAACAAAATGGTCTTTTGAGGGCTTATGACAGCCAGGGTGTTTTCGGGCATGAAGTGTTGACAGTACACTAAGGAACACACTTTGGCAGTTGTGCAGGCTTCTTTTAAAGGATCCATTGCCCCGTGCTCCATAAACAGTTCTCGAAATTTTCCACAGTAACGCCGTAAAATTTCCACGTCGGAACAACATTTTAACATTTCTTCCTGAAATTTGAAAGGGTCCGAGGTGTGAGTCTGGTACCATGCGTAGAAAGCTTCTCGTTGTTCGGTACGCATGTTATTCGGGTCGTAGTAGTGAGCCTAAGGCAAATGGGATATAAAGGCATGTTGATTGGCTTCGGTATTGAAAAAGTGAGGAAAATAGCCTTTTGTCATTTCTGTCATGCTAAACGTTTTAGGAAAGCGAATCAAAGGCATGGCCAAGTAATTCATCAAATCTTTAAACTGCTCTTGGCCCACTTCATTGGAAATGATTTTGGCTCTGTTCAAAGTCACTTGAGGACTTTCGGTACTTTGTTCCGTATAGTATCTCAAGAGAAACTATCCATCGCATCCCGAGAAATTGTGAGCCATCACCGTGGCAAAGCGATGACAATCTCTGTTAGATGTTGTCGTGGCTCCACGTCTCATCAATAGTGTTTAAGATCCATTTGGCAAAATCGGACAATGTGTTCGATCCCCCAAAATATTTTTTTCAGGAATCTTGCTGCAGTAAGGGCAATGAGTAAAGATAGGCTCTTGGATGCTTGGATGTATTTTTTGCACGCTCGGTGAGTCATGCACCAATTAGGAAAGTGATTGTCAGTCTTTTGTATGCATTCAAAATCGAAAAAGATGAAATATATATTATGATGTGAAAAGTCTGGCGTTGTTGTTTAGACGTTTTCTATCATAACCTTCTTCTCGTGTCTAGTTACGAGAAGGAAGAAAGTTCAGCATTCATAAGAATAAGGTGTCACTTATGATGGTGTAGATACGGTTACATCTTTTTGTGGTGAAGCTTTGGCTACGAGATGGTACCAAGAATCTGTAAGAAATAGACACGACACTCTCTGATCCTGAAATCGCACTGAGACCAAAGCAGCCCAAAGCCTTTTTTATATTCTGGAAGCTGCTTAATCATGAGAATTTTCATTCAAGGTCAAAAGAGGTCTGTCTAATGCATCTAAAAAGTCACGCGTGTTTCTTGCGTGCTAGTCAAGGACAACTTTAACTTTATATCAAGTTTAGGGTGGGGAGATAGAGTGTGAGTGTGTGGTCAGTATTTTTCCTAAGTAAGCGGTCATTCACATTACGAACTCTCAAACTAATTTCCTTGATTATCAATTACTTTGTTCCCAGCATCACAACGCAATTTAATAAGGTTTTATTGACCGAACCGCGAGATAGCAAGCCACTCGCGGCCTCTGTCCGATGGTGAACTATTGAACCGGCTTATTAATTAGACTTTTTCCATTACCAAGTGAAAGCTGATAAAAGAAGAATAATCTTTAATCTGAATTCATTTCAATGTCCTATTATATTCAGGATATGAATTATTGATTGGGCCATGCATCTCTTACAATCCAAATCAATATCATAGCACTCTCTTAAATTTGCAGGTTTTGTGTTCCAATAACTAAAGATTTCAATATATTCTACACAAATTAATGTTATCGTTTCTTTCTTTTAAAATTTATATATATATATATATATATATATATATATATATATATATATATATATATATATATATATATATACATATAATATAATATATATAAATTGCTTGTGTGTAAGGTTTAACATTTTTTTATTTCATTTTTGTTTCATAGTATTTAATGGCAGTGAATATTTTTTTTAATCAAATTCGGGATTCTATTTTTAATAATGAGATATATTTTTATCGCAAAGTAGTTTACTTAAGACGAAATAGTAATAAGTGAGAATTGACATTTAGTTCGTCTTATATTGGCAACAAAATCAACAGGAAGTTAAAATGATTGGTCAGCATCACGGACATACTTTCCTCACGTGATCAATGTATACAGTCTTTTTATGATTGGCTTTTAAGAGGGTCTATATTGGACGACGTGACAAAATTAGTGTAGTAAGAAACCACATGACCAATCTCGCGAGACTTGAAATGAGGTTTCGGGAAATTGAATATGCAGTCTAATATTGTTATAGGGAGAGTCAATCAAAACCCTGAAGGAACAAGGTGCTGTTTTTAAATTTATTGCCAGAATATTTTATTCTTCGTCTGAATTTTGGATTCAATAATTTATTCTCCTGAACACTCAAAGTTGACTTTCTTATCAAATATTTTGAAAGATATTCAAGGAAATTAATTCTGGAATTATTCGGATACAAAGATTATGATTCAAGTAAGGAATTATTGTTATTCATACATTGGACTGCATCTGACGTAATTGCCCTCCATATTCGTACGTCGTCGGGACTCGAACCAGGATTCTTATAGGAATAATTAGTAATAGGACTTGTGTTTTTATTCTTAGAATAATATTTGGATTATATTCACAAATTGTAAGTCTTATTTTTCAATTTTACATTGTTGTGTAAGGAAATAAATTATTTTCTTAAAACTTACAAAGCTTGTTGGCTTTCACTTTTTCTTCGTTGCGAAGTACGATCCCTTGCCATGTGTGTTTGTGTGTGTGTGTATATATATATATATATATATATATATATATATATATATATATATATATAGTTTACTACAAACAATACTATCATACAGGTTAGAGAAATTAGTACTTTACCGAGTTTCGAACCCAGGTCCTCGAGTAAATGGCACCAGCCCATATACCGTCACGAATAAGCACGCATCACAGAAAATGATGGCACTAAATCGGTGTTGTATAAACTCGTGCGTAGCAGACACACTCGCATTTTTTTAACCTGTATGATAGTATTGTTTGTATTAAACTATTATTTCTGCCCACTATTATCAAGATTCTACTACAGAATCCAGGGATAGCAATTGCACAGTCTGTTCTGTCTGGTATATATTTATAATTATTTGTTATAGAAAAATCCTATATACCTTGATTTCTTTAATAGGAATCTGGAACGACAGTGTATATATATATATATATATATATATATATATATATATATATATATATATATATATATATATATATATATATATATATATATATATATATATATATAGATGCAATAAACTGACGACGAACAGTACGAAACTAGTAACTAACTAGCCTAAGCGCTTTCGACTCCCAATGAGTCTTTTTCAAAGGCAAATACAAAACATAGTTACGACAAACAAATAAACACAAAAACGTTGCGTTTGTAAACCTCTACATTTCTATCTTCACATGTGCTAAAACTATAAATACAACCAGCTTGTATAGATAGAAATGTAGAGGTTTACAAACGCAACGTTTTTGTGTTTATTTGTTTGTCGTAACTATGTTTTGTATTTGCCTTTGAAAAAGACTCATTGGGAGTCGAAAGCGCTTAGGCTAGTTAGTTACTAGTTTCGTTCTGTTCGTCGTCAGTTTATTGCATCTATTTTAATTAATCCCTGACAGACGTGATCCCTTGGTGGATCCAGTACGCTTGAGAGGGTTGTTATTCGCCATATGATTTGTATTCTTTATATATATATATATATATATATATATATATATATATATATATATATATATATATATATATATATATATATATATATATATATATATATATATATATATATATATATAATAATTATTTACTAGGTCGTCATGCGATAAGAAAAGAAGAAATGTGGAGGAAAAAAATATGAAATCCTAGAATATTCATTGGCGATGTATCCATTTTCCCCTTCAATATATTATTGCTCCTTTTCTCAATAACCCAAATTCCTCATATGATCAAGGAGTATTGTAATACAATTTAGGAAATGCGCATTCGGTTATAGCGCCTCGTTTAAGCGATTCTTAGATTAGTGTGATTACTTGTTTGATTATTAGAATTTAGAGCAATGGAAATATTCCTTTGCCCGAAATAATTAGCCAGTTACTAGGAGCAAACGACATCGGGAAAAAGTGTTAGTGAATATCCATGATGTCATGGCCAATGAGTACCGAAGTCAGGCCCAAACCGCATGACTGCCCCTGAGTAATGTAGTCCTTGTTAAGATCTAATGGTGTACATTGATGTTGTGACTACAGCGGCAGTTTTTACGTAGGGAAACTATTGAATTACACAATGTAAAACAAGGGACTCAGTAGATACTGTTTATGTCGCCATGGTGGCAAATGTAATGCAGTTGTACTGGCGTGATGTGCCTTGAAACCATATCGTGACTGACCTAAGGTGGCGTAGCTAAAAAAGTTCACTGTGTTAGGGGATAGTTGTAGAGTTTCTACGGCGTGAAGTGCTGAAGGTACGTTAAGTTGATAAAGAGAAACTTTGCAGATGTGCGGTTGTTAGATATTTGGCAAACTGTGAATAATGTTGTTTTGCAGTGATTCGAGAAAAATTTATGTATAGAATAGACACGTTGGGCTTTCTAACTTACAACTCAAGTTGCATAGAAGTCTTTGGAAATTTTGGGTAAACTTATGACTTCTAGCAGGAATCGCGCCATGGTTTTGACACCGCTTAGTCAAGCAAAGACCCCTGGCTATTTACAGTATGTTCACCCCATTCTCTGGGGCAAAATGAAGACCCATTTCAAATTGTTAAAAAGGTCTTTATTTTATTAAAATTTATGTGACATATTTTTAAGCCAGATTTATCATAGTAGAATGAACAAATGTTTATGAAAAAGTGTCCATCTAATTATTTTACCCTCTATATAGAATGTTGTGCATTTATGTATCTCTACAAATTAATTAAGGAAAATCGATTGTAAGTTAAAAAAAATAAATTGAAAAGCAAAAACAAGCTGGTGTTACACTTTAAAATTATGGATTAGAAGTAGGAGAGAAAAGGAAATACATTTTCGTTTTTTGAGAGTATAGTATGACAAAATATATAAGCGAGAAAATCAGTTTAAGGATAAATAACTGATCGTTGTCTGGTTTGCATGAACGAAAGGGAGTGCATGTGTATGATCATTCTGGTCTGTTGTTTTATACCCGGTTGCAAAGGAATATCCCCATTCTGCTGAAACATTTTGTCGAGCATAATCATTCGAGCATCAGAAACACTGTCTTGAGTTGACTGCCACCCTAGTTTGTTTTTCATATTTTCTGAGGCAAATATACAGGTTAGTGTCAGATGTGTATTATGTTTAAACGGTGATTTATTCCAATTTTGGGATTCTATTATTTCTTGATTACTTAATTCATAAGTGTCTCTTTTCTAAATATTTCACGTATAAATTTACATTTAAAATAGTTGATTGACCGCTTTCTGTAAATAATCATATGGGTCCGTCACTTACATCTCCTAGTCTTGAACCAGACTATAAAAAATACCCGAGTAGTATCATTATATGAGTTTAGAACCTCTGTAAACTGCCTCACAGAACAAAAGACATTCTGAAAAGATGAATAGAGTACTGAACAGAACTTTACAACCACATAGCCACAATAGATCCCGAGGTGAACGTCTCTCCAGGAACTAACGACTACAACCACCATATCTTACGTGAAGAAGTAGAAGCATTATTGAGATCGCTGAAAAAGAGTAAGTCAGCAGGAGTGGACAACATCCCAGCAAAAATGGTCCAAGCATGGGGAGAAGCAATGATTAGCTCCCTCACCAACATCTGTTTCAAGATCTAAAAAAAAAAAACAGCAAAAGTATGGCCATCGCAGAAGTATGGCCATCGCCATGGACCTAATCACTGATCATCACCCTCTCCAAGAAAGTTAATTTGCAACAGTGTCAAAACCACCGTACAATCAGTCTTATAAGCCATCCAAGCGAAGTCATATTGAGAATATTGTTGAATAGACTGAAAAAAGAAATCATTGCCGAGGAGCAGGCAAGTTTCAGAGCAGGGTGCAACAGAACATAGCAGATATTCAACTTCAGAATATTGTGTGAGAAGTACCTCCAACACCACCAAAATCGGTACCACATCTTACTGCATTTCAAGAAATCATTTGACAGAGCATGGCATGCAGCATTGTGGGCGACCATAAGACTGTACATCAATGCAAAATTCATCACAGTAATAGAACACCTCTATGACAAGGCCACCAGTGCAGTATATTTCAACGGCAGGATAGGGGACTGGTTCAGACTGACGGTCGGAGTTGGGCAAGGCTATTTGCTCTCTCCCACACTATTCAACATTTTTCAGGAGAGACTCATGGCTGACGCGCTTGAAAAGCGTGAAGGAGCAATCAGTATCGGGGGGAGAACAGTCAAAATTTACATTTTACCGACGACATTGATGGATTATTATTTTCTGTGTGTATTTGTTTCATATCAAGATCATTATTTATAGAAGCAAATATGTTTATTTGAGTCTGTGTCCAGATTATTGGGATTCCTCTACAATTTATCTGGCATACCTGACATAGTCCAGGTTATATATTATAAATTTAGTAACAGACTTTACAATGGTAACTAACATTTTATTTTGTAAACATTAAGAAGTTTCTGTAAGGTTATGTCCATTAGGTAATGGTAACAGTTTTTATTTTTATAGAAATTCTAATTGCAACCTGAGATCATGTTGAGGACTGTATTATTTTGTCACTGTAAACAAAAATTATTCATTCACACTTTAAGATCTAGTAGAATCAAAATCTGTATTATTATTCTGTCCAGAAGTTCATTTCGGCTGGAATTTATTTCTCCAAATTATTCAAGTGAATTTACAGAGTACTCGTAAAAATAAGATACTTGGACAGCAATATATATCTGGGATTTATAGTGAATTCAAACCTGGAATCATATTACTGTGTTGAACAAAAGACTGTTGGTATAACACAATTGAGGCACGTCAACACCTTCAGAATTGTACTTAATTTGGATTTCCACTACATTTTATTCAGAACGTTTATTCATAGGACTTGTGTCTGTAATTCTATGATTATTTTGATATTTAATTTACAATACTGTAAGCTCTAAGGGGTGTTGTTTTAGTTGGGTTTTTTCTGTTTTTGTTTTGGGCTTTAGACTTTTTCATTTTGAATTCAGGGGAAAGAAATTATTTATTGAAGTATGCAAAGCTTGTTATATTTACACTTTTCTGTTACTTATTATTGAGCATTGACATTAAATAATAACATATACTCTTAAAAGATAAAACAAAGATACAAACAGATGATTAAAGAACAGTAATGATGGCTACAGACTTTGAACTTCCAGTTTGCTAATTGCCAAAAAGTGCTGAATTCTGAGCGCAATGATCTTAAACAAAGGGATCAAAGAAGTCGAAAAACTAAAGTTTCCAAAACGTGCACTCGGTGATCTAGTTCCCGGTTTCAGCAACGATGACACAGAGAAGATACATTCCACAACGTAAATCATCTAAAATACCAAATTTATAGAAAATCCAAAATATGTTTTGCTGAATTTATTGGGGGGGGGGGTAAACAGGAGCAAATTTAAGTGGATAAATTTTCAAGTTGTCTATTAATATTAATGAGTAATCACATTTATAAAAACTGTCAGACAATTGTAACATATGTAACAGGTGTAACAGAGATGAGTACATGTTTCGATTGTGACGCAAATTCAGAGGAATGACATCTTATTACAATGTTGTTGATACTCTTTATCACTGGGGTACCTGCAGGGAAGTTCATGCTTGTTTACGTTTTAAGTTCTTGCGACTATCAAATTAGAAAATAAAGAGAAGAACACAGAACAATATTATTTAGAATTTTCCTGTTAATAAATGTCCAAATTAATATTAAAATTATATTCCACATTTTCGAAATAAACTGAATCTTCGTTTTCTTGAAAATATATGTTTAAATTATCACCTTTAAGCTCAGGACATCCATAAATTCTTGTATTTAATACAAACTTAAAGATGGTTAGTTTACAAGTACTGTAAATTAATGAACTTTCTGTATAAAATTTTATGTATTTAATTACAGTTGGTCTGTGAAATTTTCCTAAAATTTGCTTAGAAGTGGAGCGTGTGTAGTCAGTAAGCAGTTTCTAAGAAAAAACACTTACTGGTCCATGTTCTACTTGAATGGTAAGGAAAAATCCATATTATTGTGGCTCCAATGTAAATTCTTTCCTGTGTTCCATGCAGAATATTTTAAAAATTCAAACCTAAGAGTGAAGCACCATATTTGCAATGCAAAAAGACCAAAGATGACACATTTTATAGACACATTTTATTTTAGACACATTTTATATGTAGGCCTAGGCACTTTAGGTACATGCAAGTTTTTTACAATATATTTCGTAACAAGTTAAAAACCTATTTTATATTTTTTTTTAAAGTATACATTCAAACACAACACACCATAAGTGCTTTGTTTTGAGTCGGGGGAAATAAATTAATTGATACAGTGTAAAAACTTAAGTTTCAGCATGATATTTTATATTCCTACAAATAGTTCTTTGCGCCCACTCATAGCATACATGTATAAAAACAACATTCAATATATTTGACTGATGACTCTGTTAAAGTAAATTACTTGACCTTTTCTTGCACAATAAATATATATTATAAGCTTCACCAATTTTACATCGTTTTTGTTTCAATATGATTCCTAACTTGATAAATTTATTAATAAGCTCCAAACACGTATATAAAAAAACCATACATCTTTTGAGCCTCTTTTTCAATATATATGATACATTTGAGAAACTATTTTATTCAATATTTTCTGTATATATGGGCGAGTGTGTTTATAGACAAAAAGACATCGGCGAAAAACTGCAAAAAATGATGATGAATCAACTGGTCACATTACTCCAAGTATCGCCTTCGTAGAATCTTTGGATAGGTATGTATGTTGGAGCGAATCCGTGCTGCATCTGTATAATGCCTGCAAATCCAAACTATGACAGACATCTGTGCCAACGGGATTGTCATATTCCCGGCTTCTCCTGCCCGCATGAACGCCCATTAGGCCGTTTTCTGGGTTTCTGACTATTGCTTTTGTTGATCGTGCCATGGGTTGCTGATCCGATCGTAATCAGTGCGAGCCGACAGCGTCGTAATCTAAATTTAAATCGTTGCTGCTTCAGGATCGACTGAGAGACAGAATGACAGAAGAGAGTTCCTCAAAGACAGTCTGCAATTTTGAGAAAATACTGGACAACAAAATATCCGTGCTATTTTAATGGACATTGAAGCTCAAAGCCAAATTTGATTGCTTCGACTGAGTGTCTTGTATTACATCACTCCAAGAGTTCATCGTATCTGAAGCTCACACTACAACACAGTATCATTTTAACCACCGCTAGCCCATAGGTATGCCACGACACACACCATCCTGCAAAAAATAAAACATCATAAAGTGCTACAGAGCCCGTCTGCATTTAAATTCAAAAGTTCAACGAAATGAACAAAATTACTGTCCATGTGCTTTCTCACTACAACAGCAAATAATCTTCACTTATCTTCTTGCAAAACAACTCTTATGATAATCATAACGAAGCCTACATATAGATATTGACTTGTGTTCCATATTTTAAAGCAAAATGCACGTCATTTTACTCTATGATTTTTATATATTTTTTTAATTAAAAGAAATTGCGAAATGACAAAACCAATTGCTGACCTAATTGATGGTGGATGGTTATGTCAGTTTTCACATTAGGTAATACCTCACAGATATGTCAGTTTAAAAACAAAAACGAAGTCCGAGTCTACTAACCCATTGGTTTGTACCCCCTCCCTACCAATTTCAATAACGGAAAATTTTAGTTTGATAAAAAGTGCAAAGAACTTAGTCAATTCATTCATTGATTTATATTTTCTACCGAGACTGTAAAAAATGGCCATAACCCCTTTATTGTCTGCGCGTTTCATGCTTAACGGAAGTTTTCAACATTACAGACGGATTTTGCTTAAGACTAATTTCCAGTTCCTGACAAGTCCATGTTAAGCAAAGGGTTGTATGCGCGACTAAAGATGTACATACATATGTCGTCTGCTTCCGATATTTACAGTGTCTAAACACGAAAAGAAAAAGAAAACAAAATTGCCTTTCACGTAAATTTAACAAGTGGTTTCATTAATATGTTCATGTGTGCAAAATAATATAATTCCAAACTCAACGTTATTGTAATTTACGGAATTATCCGACAGGTACCGAATAGGATAAATTACGTCATTATGTTGTCGGATGGAAATAAGCTACCCCATAGTGTACGGAATATGGCGCCGTGTTAATATGGAAAGCTCGTTAAGCATGACAGGTGCAAGGGGATACCAGTATTAGTGCCATTCTGGTGACAGTCAGGTTAGAAATTATAAATCAATGATTGAATTGACTTAGTTATGTGCACTTTTTTATCACATTAAACTTTTTAGTAATTGAAATCGGTAGGGCGGGTACAAACAAATGGGGATATAACATCGAACAGATGAACACAAACAGATATAGGGTCACCTCAAGTAACTGAATACATTATTATAGGACATGTGTGTGTGTGTGTGTGTGTGTGTGTGTGTGTGTGTATGGTGTGTGTGTACTGATTCTTCCACCACCACCACCCCTTACTCCTTGTCCTACGCTACATTCCATGTCAATCCTGCTACAACAAAATCCTGGCAACTGGCTTCAAATGCCATTTTCTTGCTCAAGTCACCTGAACTGTCGGCAGTAACGTTGCCTATAGTATTTGACACTGTCATAAACATTGAATCAATGACAATGTCATAAGATTCATTTTAAATCAATGACAATGTCATAAGATTCATTTTAAATCAATGACAATGTCATAAGATTCATTTTAAATCAATGACAATATCATAAGATTCATTTTGAATCAATGACAATGTCATAAGATTCATTTTAAATCAATGACAATGTCATAAGATTTATTTTGAATCAATGACAATGTCATAAGATTTATTTTAAATCAATGGCAATGTCATAAGATTTATTTTAAATCAATGGCAATGTCATAAGATTTATTTTGAATCAATGACAATGTCATAAGATTTATTTTAAATCAATGGCAATGTCATAAGATTCATTTTGAATCACTGACATTGCAACATGCGTGATTTTGAATCATTGACAATAAAAAAGATGGATTTTGGATCAGCCGAACAGGTTGTTTCTTTCGAAGCAGACCAGATAATTTCATTGTACCAAAACTTTACGTCTCACTGTACTCTGTAAATGTTAAAAAATGTCATCAGTGTAAATGTAATTATAACTAATGTCTTTATAGCTTGTGTGCCGATATTTGCTTTCAGTGTAGTAAAAATATTTAACTTTTTAACAGAAGCGTTCACGTGACTTGCAGAAAAAAATCTGAACTTGTTAATTCTTTATTCTGCAGACCATTAAATTATTATTTTGTCGATCTCTTAAATATACCCAGGAATGTCTCTTCAATATCAACAATTAGTCTGAATGAAAAGAATGGTAAGAGACAAATATACTTGGTTTTTTTTAAGTGTATTTGTTTCACGAGCACATTGTGATGGTGAAATAGGTGTTTTTATTTGGCCAGATGTTACAGCTATAAATATTACTTTTAAAATAAGCATACAGTTTAACTTCTTTTGAGCCTAATGTTGGACAGAAGATATTAGTTAAAGACCTGACAAAAAAAATCTTAGTTTCGGAGTTATTTTTTTAGTAGTGGGTAAGTAGTATTGCAGGGGAGGGGAAAGGTCAAAATAAAATTGATATAATACCCCCAATATGTCGAATTTGTGAAAATTATGGTACCCATTACTTGTTATGGTACCCAGTACCTATTAAGTACCCAATACCTATTGTCCAAAACTCACAGATAGACAGAACAACGCCTAAACTGTTTGAAACTCACTAGAAGTGAAAGAGGAAAATATAGTAGGAATATTCATATACATAAACATAAACATACATGTACACTATCACACAAGACACAATGGTGAAGACGGTCCCATCAATCAGAAGGCGTGTGACATATATATATATATATATATATATATATATATATATATATATATATATATATATATATATATATATATATATATATATATATATATATATATATAGGGAGAAAAATAACTTCAGTACAATTAATCTTGTAGCATCTTCTGTCCTTAAACAATCGCATTCTTTCTATAAGAAATCAGAAGTAAAGCGACAATCTATTTTGTTATCCCATACCATGAAAGATCTGTCCTACATCCACTGAAGTGATTTTGATCAAGAAATGCCGAATCCCTATCCAGTCCAATCCACTCCCTACTCCTATCCAAGCACGACCGTTAAGGTGATTTCATGTGGTCAGAAATACCGTTAAGGTGATTTCATGTGGTCAGAAATTTCGTTGTACGTTATAGATAGAACTGCAGACTCCCGTGGAGCATCAGACCGTCATGTTGTGCGAGAAAAATTTACTAACATGTCTTTCCTTATGTTTACAAATGTCTTCAGCTAGAATTCGCGATTCAAAATACTTCAGGTAATGTCAGTGCATGTTTTATAATATTACGACTTTAGACTGATTCTGGTATATAGTCGTACTAAAATAATTTTTAAGAACTCAAATTAGAGGCTTTTTGAATAATAAAACTTGTTGCAAGAATCACGATTGACTGATTCCCGTTTGTAGTTAGAGACTCAGTAGTCGGCTTCAATAATAAAGTTGTGGATCTCATTTTCACGATATCTGTGGTTGGATATGACCAAATTACCCTAATTTATTAGATTCGTCGAAGGTAATACTCAGGTTTTATATTACAAACAGTTGTTTTTTTTTCCCAGAAAGGTGTTGTTTTGTTGGGTTTTTTTTGTTGCGAAATTGCAGCAGTTATTAACAGATCTGGTAAAACGTAAATCATCCAAGTTTCTTCTATTATCGATTTAGGGTGTAGTCCTACCAACAAGTAGGTCTCTGCTGGTCTAGGTGTAGTCCGAGTTAGTCTAGGTGTAGTTCCTCATGTAATAAATACATCGACGCTGATATTTGTTTTGGTCGTACAAAACACAAATATCAGCGTCGAAGTCCTTATTTTCATTCGAGCGATACAGTATAGCGGTAATGTTTTGGTCGTTCTTTATCAAAGGCAATATGTCCCTACTATTATTATAGGACTTGTCCATGGGCAGTGGTTGTGAAATATATATCTTCACAGTGTTTCTTCAGAGTTCAATGCTATTGTTCAGCGCACAATTCGCTACAGCATACATGGCTGCCAGTATACTGAGGAGGAATAACCCGGGATATCCCCCGGTTACTCCTACAATAAAAGACATAGCAAATGTTGTTTATGTTTTGGTGCTATGTCTTTCTACCCTAATATCGGCCATACATAGCTAGTTCCGATGTGGTTGACATCGGAAAGAATAGTCAAATTTTCAGGAATATCTCACACTCGGCAGCCTATATCAACACTCATCCACTAATTGATATGTAATTAATATAGTTACTGTGCTGTCTTTATCCTGGTGGGAAAAAAAAAATATGAGACTTGCAAATGAACACATTTTCATGTTCCTTTGACATACATTTAAATTTTTGCAATGCTACAGTAGTCGAGGTATGTGGGAGATGTTTCTTGAATTGAAACAAAATGTATTTATAATTCCATTAGGCATAATATATTTTTTTATTAGTTTTGTTGAAGAATAATATTTCAATCTAACCCAATTTCAGCATTCCTGGCTTTCATCACTATCTATCCAACTGAAGTGTAGGCAAACTAAACTTTAAAACAGGTCCATTTCTTTGGTGAGAATTTGAATTTATTGGAGACAAGACATCAAGTTACTTAATGTCTGACAAAAACATTGTAACTTGTAGAAAAGCATCATTATTGGTTGCCAGTTATGGATGATATTTCTGAAAATTTGACTTTAGTTACAGTGATAATTGACATTAAAACATGCTTCACAGTGCTGTTAGTGAAGCAGTAAGACCCATCACCCATCCAGAAGAAAAATATCTGGGTGATGGGGCTTACATTATAGGACTAAATGCCAGAGTAAGAACAACTGGCCCATGGGAAGCTACTGGCAAGCTTTCTCACATACCTACATTAGCACAGCCTAAGACCCAATTCCACGAAGATAGAGGTGATACTGTATGCATGCATTTGCAAATGGGATACCTTCCTTTTTGAAGTTGTACATTCTAATAGCTAAGTCACAGGTCATGTAGGCATTCAGCACTGACCCATAATGGGTTTGATTTTTTGAGTTTGATTCTACATTCCTTTAAGTGGTAAGTATTTACTTCATTTGGATTCTGAAAAATCCACATTACAGCAAAATCAATGTTAAAGTATGTGGACATTTTTATACAAAATGAATGTAAAGGTGTGATCTAGTACATTCCAGACTGAATGTTGCATGCTGTGATGTCACAATGAAAGCTATGTATATTGATAACAAATTCATACTACCCTATATTGTGATGATTCCATTTAGCATACTCTTTTCTTAAACCCAAGTTTATTACATGGTCACCATTATAAAATATCAAAGAGATTGATTATTTTCGTCTAGAAGTTTCTTGATGACAGTTAAGGTGCAGAGCATTGAATACTCAGGATTGAAGAGACTTTGGGTAAAGAAATTGCTTATTAAAATTGTTAAAGAACAATTTATATTTAATTTAAAATGACTAAATGTGTATATTTTACTCACATTATAGAGATTTCCAAATATTCTTTTCGTGTACTGTTCCCAAATGAACACAATCATGCATTTCTGTTGTTATGATTATATGGTCTTTAAGTAACAGAAAAGTGAAAACCAAAACATTGTGTAAAATTCAACATATAATTTATTTATAAAAAATGCAAAGCAGAAAATGTACAGCAACTTATGGTTTTGTGAATTAAATCCCAGATTATCCTAAAAGTTCTATCACAAGTGCAAAAGTATGGTCTTGAGTATTTTAAGTGAGTTCCAATTCTGAATGAAGTCCAATTTTTTATGTGCTGATGTGCCAGTATGAATAATTTCATGTGCAAACAGTATTGATGTATCACAGTGATATAATCCAACATTTCTTTAAATGAATTTACCATAATATTCCAAAATAATTATTTACATGAAGTCTTAAAGTTTTGAGCACCTTGTAATTCCAATGAATAAAATTGAAATAAATCTTCTCAAATTAGAACTCACGACAACTAAAGCTGATTTTACTATGATGTTTACTCACAAACTTGTATAAAATTACAAGACACAATGTCAAAAGCAGATCATTCCAACTTGTCAGAAAGGCCAGGGACTTCCAGAGGTGACCAATCAGAATTTCTTTTGGGGAAATGTATGACCTGAACTCAAATCCCATCAAATTACAAGATTTATTGTATACCTTGGAAGGTCAAAAGGCAATAAAAAAACATGTTTACCAAATAAAGTGACCTTATCTTGAAGTAAAATCCTACAATCATGAACAAAATTAGGAATTTTATATATTATTAACTAAAGACCCTGTACAGCCTATAATCATAAAAATTAACATATAGATATACATAACAGTATAAATATTACCATGTTTTGCTCCCTTATCACACCCTACATGTGTGGATAAGAGTTTATATTTTAGTAAATACTTAGAATTTTATGAGGCCTTAATGTTTATCAAGATTCTAGTGTGCCCATAAATCTCACAATGCCCATGCTTTTACAGTTCATAGTATTTGTCAGTGGTTTATTGGGACATAAAGAATTTGTGTGACATGGTGATAGGATAATTAACATTTTGTTATAAAAGGAAATGTTAAGTAGCATTGTTATAAAATGAGTAGATGTTAAAATGAATAATTTCTTAAAAGGAAGTTCTCAGTCATTGTAGTTAATATACCATTAAGACTGCAAGTATGGTAGCTTGTGTGTGCCCGCTTATGATGTTGGTTCTTCATGTTGAAATGTCATTCAGTAATCAGTGATTGTCCTGGGCTTCATCAAATTGCGATTTTTTTCCCTTATTGGTGAAAAATATATCTGGCGATTTTTTTTTGTTGACAGCCTTTTCGGCCGTTTAATTTGTACATACAGTCATGGATTTGGAGTGGAGAAATTTGAAATTTGACCACAAAAGGAAGCCACAAACTTGGATACACCATGCACTTGAATCTATCTGTTACATAAAAAAGTCCATTATACGTATTGGCAATCCCATCTTTACAGTGCATTATTACATCATAATCCGCATATGTTTACATTTGTATGATGTGATACACTCAGTCATGCTACTGGACTATACCTACAATCGACAGATCTCTGAAGCTGCGAATGGAAACAACTATTAGTCCTGTTTATTTTAAATATAGCAATAAAATACAAAACTTTGAAGTGCTGCTGATTGCTGTGCATAAATCCAATGCAAATGGAAAAAAATCTCAATCAGAATTATATCCTGTCAAAAGTTCAACTTTATCATGGATAAACATGAGTTAGATGTTGCGTGTTCATCATCACATCCGAAGAATAAGTTGACAAAATTAACAGCATTTTGGTTTTACTGCAAATTCATTAGACAATATAGTCACTGAACCTGATGTTATACCTACAGTCCTACATCATCTACATGTAGTAATGGTAGTAATGATTCAAATGCAACACCACAACATGATGAATGGGTCAAAAGTTCCCAAAAATTTCTTGACAGCGTACATGGCTGAGATGTGATACAAAGTTAAAAGCAGATATTCTGTGCTACATGTATCAAGGCACAAGTCATCAATTTATTTACAAATGGCAGTGTTATTTTGAAGCAAGAGTGTCTCATCAAACATGAATCAAGGCAATGGGTAAGTAATATTTGTTAATTTTTAATTCCAATAGTTCCAAGAAATCTGGATATGTTAAAACAAAAAAATGCCCCTTCCATGTTTAAGTTTCAAATGAACAGAAATATTTCCAAAAATTTTAAATAGTCGCTGAATAAATTTATTTAATACTGTACTGTTATTCTAGCATGTCAAGCAAAAAATAAATCTTTTTACAAACCAAGCTTGGAGATTGAATCTGAAAACAAATGCAGAATAGGACATACCATCAAAAATTATTTGTGTTATATTTAAGCATCGTTTTCACAAAATATTACCCGATTTTTTGGATCCAGTATACATGAAGTTATCAAAGGACACGTCGTTTCTCACTGGAGTGCATTATTCACCCACACCACCACTATCACCTGCATCATTTGATAGTCTAGTCACCTGTGTGAAACTGCACATTAAATATAGGTTAGACTTGAGCCTCTTTGTCATACTTCAAAACAACCACCTGTTCTACAGTGAAAAATGAGTAAAACCACTAGCAATTAATTGACACATAAACCATGCCCATTTTTGTTATAACTAACAAGGCCTAAAAATGGGTGTGAATTTATGTTAACAGTTCAAATGTGGTCTCAAGCTACTATATATACCCACATTATATATCCCACATAGTAATTAATGCTTATATATATGGTACAGTCATGCCAGGTTTTGACTCGTGTAAGTTTCATTGGTGGGAATAGAGATCCTAGTTTGCTTGTCTTGAAAAAAAATCTACAGCATCCAGTGATCATTCATGGGATTTAGGCAGCAAATCACTAAAAGCAAATCCAGAACTCTTAGATGAAAGTGATGTACTTTGTGAAGCTTGCCATAAAAAGGGATGTGTTCAAACTACGATTATATGCTTTTAGTGTTTAAATGTCATTAACTGAAGTTTCTTACAAAGTTATTTGGAAAATATTTTACATAATATAGATTTGCTTTGATACCTGATGTTTCTGTTAAAAAATGAGAGACTGTAGACATCAAGTAGATATTTTACATTTGAGGTGATGTAATGTGATTTTGATTTTTAACATAGCTTTAACAATTTTTCAGTCATATCGCTATGATGTCTGCAGCGTGGCAGTTTATAGTGATGTCTAGCACTGGGGCATCATGCCACAGATATGTAGCATGATGTCCCACCCAGTCCCATTATCCAGACACCAGGTTGACGAGTCCTAACCTCTAAATGCTGAGCGCCAAGCAAGGAAGCTGTTAGTACCAGTTTGTAAGTCCTTGGTATGACTCGACCGGGGATCGAACCCACGACCTCCAGCATCCAAGGCAGACGCTCTAACCACTAGACCACTGAAGCTGTGTTTTTACATTTGATAATGCATTTATTTCAGTTCAAGTGACAACAGTTATACCTATGTACTAACAATGATGCGGGATGCAGACAATGGAAGTAGTGCATAACAGTCATGTAATGATTTATTTTGTAATACTAAGGCCATATTGCTTGTTGTCAATAAAGTAATAACTATTCCATCTTTTTCAATTTTCATTGCCTTCTACATTAATAGACTTGGAAAAATATTCACTACTTGTTCTGGCAACATTGTTTAGAAATTGGCAACAAAATTTTGAGTTTGGTGATTTATTTTGGTACAGCTTTTTGAAAGACAGGACCATCTCAGGTTATGATCAAAAGTTTAAATAGTTACCTGTTTTAATACTATTTTACTGGAGTAGAATGTGGTCATCTCTGTTAGAGAGTATATTTATGGTTTTGTCAATCAATTTACACAATTATTGCTGTCAGTCAATTACACAATCATTGCTTTGTGTGGTTTGAGCAACTGTCATCAGCAGTTTAGGCAATTTTCTACAAGCTCCGAAAGTTGCTAAATGTACATAATAAATTCTGAACAGATTCCCAAACATTTAGAAGCAGTGATTTTCAAAGCAAAAAATTTTAAAAATATTTTGATTGGATGAAAATTGATAATGTTTTGCAGTTTGCCATGCCTATAAAACATGAAATGCCTTTGCCAAAATGATGCAGGGTGCTTTTTTTTAAAATAGCATCATCAGAACAAAAGAGATATCCTCAACATGAGAAATCCTGTCTTTACTAGCTCTACCAGTCATTGACCAGAAGAACTTTTTGCATGATCATGGCCCTGTCTGTTTATAGTGCTAGTTAATTATCAGTATTCCTTTAAAATATCCATTAATATGAGGATTTTCATGAAACATTTGTACACATTCATCACAACATCAAAAATGAAAATGGTACTATTCTGACATTTTATATATGGCCACTGAGCAGCCATATTGGAAATCTTGTTATAGCTACGTCACTTGAATGATAGTCATATCAATATGTGGTTTTCACTAAGAAAACAAATTGTTGGTTCTTAAAGGTCCCCAATTCTGTCAATTTGGGAGTGAAGTCTCATTGAACACAAATATACGAGAGTTCATTTTTATTTGCTGACTCTTCAAGAAATATTACAACTTGACATTTCAGATATTAGATGCAAATGACATGGTTGTTAATAAAATGGTCTGTTCTAGAAACCAGAAAAGGACAGTGCTCATTTACATTAAGAGCTTCTGTTTGGCTTGAAAAGACAATAAATTTATGGTGTAACAGTCCGTTGCAAAATTATAAACTGATGTATTAAATGATCAAGTTTTGTGCATTTTTATATTTTTTATGTTTTTTTTATTTTAAAATTGTTGGGGAGAATACAAACATTAGGGTGTATGAGTACCATAGATAAGAATACCAGACTTTAGTAAGGTTATTTATATACATAGAGGAAAAACACTAAGAAATTTACATCATTTTTAAAATCTTTATTACATTCAACATAATGTCAACACTGTTTGCTAACCAGGACAATGAATCTGCAGGGTTTGAATATAGCACTGGTCTGAGTCCTACAGTTTTCCCTGTCAATCGCCTCAAGATAGCCATGTACAAATTATGTTGGTCCTTCAACTTAAAAAAACATTAAAATTAAAAGTATTCCCTCTCAATCCCTCAAGATAGCCATGTACAAATTATGTTGGTCCTAAAAAAACATTAAAATTCAAAGTATTCCTCTGCTATCTCAGAATTGTTTCTTAAGCAAAGTGTAAAATGTCAAGAAATAATACATGCAAAATTTGTACAAGCAAAGTTACTCGAAGTCTAGTCACACTTTTGCTGTGTACATAATGGTCAAACTGGAACAACATGTAGGAAAGTATGTAGGACATTTTACCTCTAAATTTTAGTTACTTGCACTAAGTATCAAAGTCCAAGGAGATAAAGCCTAATTTCATTCAAACAGGGCTTCATCATGTGACATGGAAAGAGACAATTCCAGTCATCTGCTTCAAGCCTCATTCAACATGAAAACTCAAGACATTTGGTGTAATGGCTGGTTAAAAAATGTTTTTGTGCATATTGCATGACTGGTCCTATACTGTTAGGTTGAATCAACCACTGATTATAACACTAAAAAGTGAACCGGCTGACAGCACGATCTGTAAAAGTCATGGGTTTATTTAACTTAGGTTTCTTATCCATCAGCAAATTAAAAAGCTGTAGGAATCCAAACATTAAGAAAAAGGCCACCACCAATAAAAGAATAAGCCCAACAAAGATGCAAAGTATAACAAACACAATGTTCATGCAGTTTTAAAAAAATGGGTTTGAATAAGATTGGGATACAGGAAAAATTTTGTAATCAGCTGTTTATGATTTTGATTTAACTGACAGATCCAACTGCCTATCCAATGATACAATAAACTTAAAAGTTGTCTTCAGATGGATTTATCGAGAGTCCTGTGACAGAGAAAACAAAGACTATTTATGACTACAGGAAATTTTATTCAGATTGGTAAAGAAAAGAAACTATTGTTTAAAAGTAACTTCATTATTAATTCATTAAAGCTCATAAATATTACTGTGCTTTTGTATTGACTTTGATGTTCCTCATTGCAGCTCAGCAATT
This sequence comes from Potamilus streckersoni, assembly GCA_016746295.1. Taxonomy (NCBI): domain Eukaryota; kingdom Metazoa; phylum Mollusca; class Bivalvia; order Unionida; family Unionidae; genus Potamilus; species Potamilus streckersoni. The sequence goes on along the minus strand of JAEAOA010000960.1, from coordinate 239,295 downwards.
GAGACCCATAGGTATGCATGTTGGCCAGGGCTTCCTCAGACTTGTCCTGAGTCTGCCATGAAGCAACACTATTTTCAAGTCCTGAATGATGCTTACTTGCCTGGTGATCCAGACCCATACCCACATCATTTTTCATGCTGGTCAGCCATAGCCTAGCCCAAGACACGTAGCTAGGCTTTTGTCTAGGACATCAAGTCAGGGTCTAGTCTAGGACACCTAGGCAGGATTCATTCTAGGATTCTTAGCCATGGCCTAATCCTGGACACCTAGGCAGGATTCATTCAAGAATTCTTAGCCATGGCCTAGTCCTGGACACCTAGGCAGGATTCACTCTTGGATTCTTAGCCATGGCCTTTTCCAGGACACCTAGGCAAGATTCATTCTTGGATTCTTAGCCATGGCCTAGTCCAGAACACCTAGGTAGGATTCATTCTAGGATTCTTAGCCATGGCCTAGTCCAGGACACTTAGGCAAGATTCATTCTAGGATTCTTAGCCATGGCCTAGTCCAGGACACCTAGGCAGGATTCATGCTAGGATTCTTAGCCATGGCCTAGTCCAGGACACACAAGGAGGATTCATTCTAGGATTCTTAGCCATGGCCTTGTCTGGGACACCTAGGCAGGATTCATTCTAGGATTCTTAGCCATGGCCTAGTCCAGGACACCTAGGCAGAATTCATTCTAGGATTCTTAGCCATGGTCTAGTCCAAAACACCTAGGCAGGATTCATTCTAAGATTTTTAGCCATGGCCTAGTCCAGGACACCTAGGCAGAGTTTAGATTTGAATACTTAGCCAGGGTCTAATTTAGGATATCTTACCAAGAATTATGATACCTAGCCTGGGTTTATTCTTGGACACCAATCTAGGATTTAGTCTTGGACACCTATCTAGCGTTTAGACATGGACACTTATCTAGGGTTTAGTCTTGGACACCTATCTAGGGTTTAATCTTGGACACCTATCTAGTGTTTAGTCTTGGACACTTTTCTAGGGTTTAGTCTTGGTCACCTATCTAGGGTTTAGTCTTGGACACCTATCTAGGGTTTAGTCTTGGACACCTATCTAGGGTTTATTCTTGGTCACCTATCTAGGGTTTAGTCTTGGACACCTATCTAGGGTTTTGTCTAGGATACTTAGCCAGGACTTATTCACTGACACTTAGGCAGGGTTTATTCTAGGATACCTAGCCAGGGTTGAGTGTACCTAGGCAGAGTATAGTCTATGATACCTAGCCAAGATTTATTCTATGAAAAATCGCCAGGTCTAGTCTAATATGCCTAATATGCAGGGTTTAGTCTAGAACATGTAATTGTGACACATTGATGCTAATTTTTAAAATGAAATCATGCTTAAAGCTAAAACTAAGCAGAATGTGCAAGAATAGTACATGGTTTTTTTTCGATCCCTTTGTTTATTTCTTCATTATATCCTTATATTTAAAAATTCCACCATCTCTTCAAATGGCACATTAATTTTTGATTATTTGATGTAGCTTGCCAGCAAAACTGTAGCGTGTAAATTCAAAGAAAAAAAATTTTTAAAACTATTAAGTATTGCATAGTATCAAGTATTAGTTGGACTATAAGTATGAGTGGAATACCAGAGATATTGTAAGCTGATATCCATAAATGCACAAAACACTGATCAATGCTGCCTTTATGTATTGCCACCTTTCTCAGTCCAGCAAAGATCAGGGAAAATCCCAACCCTTTTAAGAGTGAAAAGAAACCCAACCAGCTGAATAAATCTGTGGCACTAAATAAAATCTCAATTGTAACTGTGACATTTGAACATCTGTTATAAATGTAACTTACAAAACCCAGTTATTTAATTCTTGAACTTTTTCAGGTTCCATTCTTTGGAGTAAATCTTTACAAGGTTTATTTTTCTTTTCTTACTTGATTTGGTTAATTTTCTCAACTCTTAATGATTTTATGTGTCACTGATTTGATATTTCTTTAATTGCTTATATAAAAAATAATTTTATTTAAATAGAATTATTGACTTGCTTGCATGACCTAATTGTGCACTCATTTTCTCCCCTTCTAACACAGTGATGTACACTTTACGAAAAAGGTTCTGTAATTATCTCATACACACAGGCACATACACATACCTTAATCACTAACACACAGACTTAAACATGTACTGTAACCTTGTGCACACAGGCACACACACACATTTACCATAATCTCACACAGTCACATCCAAATACTTTAATTTTGGTAGGCTTTTTAAATTATGTAATTTTACTGCCAACAAGAGGAGCACTTTACTACACATCCCCTCAGCACCTCTGACATTGTTAATTAATATCCAATATGGTAAGTCCCTTCTGTGGAATATCATTGGATGGTACATCTGGGCCCAGTTGTGGGTTACCAGAATTCAGACCAAAGGAAACACCAGCCAAGTTGTTCAAAAAATGTGTTACCTGCTGATGCATAGCTACTTTATAATTACTTGTCAATTATTAGACCCATTAAAAATATATCATGTACTTGTCAAGTTCACTTTGGTAGATCACATGATCATGCATTCTGAATAAAGGATAAAAAATGTACTGTGCATCACAATGTTTTTGTTACAGAAACTACCGTCTGATAAATCTTTGAAATTAAATCTTTGCTTTATTTACCTTTGCTGTACAATCAGTACATAGAGTAAATTACCTAATAATGTCTTAGATATTATAACAAATACAACAGTGTACTCATGTTTAAAGGGTTTTATAACAAGAATAGCAGTCATATCACTACATGTCTGCAGTGAGGCAGTTTAGTGATTTCTAGCACTGGGGCATCATGCCACTGACAGCATCATGTCCCACCCAGTCACCTTATCTGGACACCAGGCCAACCAGTCCTAAAACTAACCTCTTAATGCTGAGTGCCTAGTGATGTAGCTGTTAGAGCCATTTTTACAAGCGTTTGCTATGACACTGTCAGTTTTCCACCTCCCACATCCAAGGCAGACACTTAAGCACCTAGGACACCTGTGCAGTTTATTGAGTATTTGGACTCTTATTGGCTACACCATTTTAAAAAAGTATGAAATTCTGTTCTCAAATCATAGTGACCTATATTTAGAATCATGAACATACATTCTTTTCATGAAGTTTAAAACAATTTCATGTATATATACAAATTACATACCTTGTGTTCTGTAATGTTTCTGTGGTTTTTCATAGGACCTGCTTTTCTGTGAGTAAGCAAGGCAGAAATAACCTGCTACTCTGCAGATTTGTGTATTTTGTGCTCTTTTTCAAAAAGCCAACCAATCAGTTTTTTTATGTTTTTTTTAAGTGACTGACCACTTGACCCATTATGTCCTGAGTTTTAGTCTTTAATGGTCAGTACTAATATGAGGTTCCACATGGGGTATACACAAAATTCATTTAAAAACACAACACATGATGGTTTGTATGCATTTTATTTGTGAACTATTGTTCCTATTTCAAATATATACTTTGTAAAATGTTATGCATGTTACATTGTTTTTATGGTAAATTGACATAATTAATAAATACTAACTGAAATAATTAGGCTTTGCTCTTTTCAGCCAGTCCACCATTAAAAATGAACAAGATGAACATTAGAACAGGAGTTTTAATAAATTAAGCAGAAACACATCATGGCTTGCTATCACATGGACATTGTCAAGGTCAAAATATGTATCTCTGACAGTACAACATAGTAATGCTAGTTTTAGAATTGTCTTGCAAGTTTTGAGAAATGAAAGCCTGGTCCTGTGTAATTCTAATCCCTGATTATAGATAGATCTACATGAAGTAATTCTAATCCCTGATTATAGATAGATCTTCATGATGTAATTCTAATCCCTGATTATAGACAGATCTACATTAAGTAATTCTAATCCCTGATTATAGATAGATCTTCATGATGTAATTCTAATCCCTGATTATAGACAGATCTACATTAAGTAATCCTACTCCCTGATTATAGATAGATCTAGATGAAGTAATTCTAATTCCTGATTATAGATAGATCTACATGAAGTAATTCTAATCCCTGATTATAGATAGATCTACATGAAGTAATTCTAATCCCTGATTATAGATAGATCTACATGAAGTAATTCTAATCCCTGATTATAGATAGATCTACATGAAGTAATCCTACTCCCTGATTATAGATAGATCTAGATGAAGTAATTCTAATTCCTGATTATAGATAGATTTACATGAAGTAATTCTAATCCCTGATTATAGATAGATATACAAGAAGTAATTCTGATCCCTGATTATAGATAGATACACATGAAGTAATTCTAATTCTTGATTATAGATATACAAGAAGTAATTCTAATCCCTGATTATAGATAGATCTACAGGAAGTACAGTAATTCTAATCCCTGATTATAGATAGATCTACAGGAAGTAGTGCTCCTCAGTATGTCATTAAATGTTTGCTTTGAACAAGAGACAGGGGTTTGCTATGTAAACCTTTTGTAGAAGAGACTGGTTTGCTTTGTAAACCATTTGAACAAGAGATGGGTTTGCTATGTAAACCTTTTGTAAAAGAGATGGGTTTACTGTGTAAACCTTTTGTACAAGAGACAGGGTTTTGCTGTGTAAACCTTTTGTACAAGAGACAGGGGTTATAGGGAAAGAAGGAAGTAAATTTGACTCATTGCTTATGGTTCAAATAAGACTAAATTTCACAAGTACTACAACTGTAGTGAAAGGATTTAGCTGGAAGCAGTACATGAAAGTATTTTCATGTAAAAAGCAATACTTAGCTACTGTTGATTGTATTGTATTATCACGAAACCCTGGGGATGTCAGTATACCAAGTCGAGGCTAAACAAGTTATGAGATAGCATGACATCTTTTATTTTTTCCATCTTTATATATATCTTAACAATGTGCTATCCCGGTTCATTGATCTTTAAGATTTTTCTGAGGTCTTATTTCAGTACTCTGGTGGGGCATTAGTGTTAAATTACAGAGTGGATTTTAGGGAAAGTTATCGGTACACAGAAATTCAGGAATATAAATTACATTTGTTAAATATTCTATGCAAACTTTGTAAAAAAAATTAAATGATAAAGTTGAATACCAGTATGTTGAATATTATTAAGTTCCTAGCTAAGGGTTACTAGATGTCTATGGGATGAAGACCCATGGCTAGCGAAGATGAAACTGGGGATGAAGGATTTCTGTTGACTTGTTAAAGACAGCTGATATATTATTACAGGTATGCAATTTCTGTAAATGAATATGGCATGAGCTAGAATTAAGACTGCAACATTCACACATGTAAATGGCCACTTTAGCTAACTGCCTGTAAACATTTACAAATTCAAAATATCTGTAAACAAACAATCGGGCAAAAACAAAATATGTGCACAAGTGTATGTATACAAACTACTTCATGTGGTAGTTCATCTATATATTTCAGGTCACATCTATGTTGAAAGTAAATTTCGGATTTTTGATGCAATTTCAGACTTGAAACATGGCTAGTGTGACAATTAACCAGCCAGGAAGTGGAGGCAAATCCTCAGAAATGCAGATGATGTCCCCACCCCAGGGGATTGTGGTACCCCTGGGTCTGCCTGGCAGCCTGTCTTATCTTGCTTCCCTTAATGAAGTAGTAATACATCAACATCTTGATTTGCTGGAAGGTAAGAACTACATGTGTTTCCGTATTCATAATAAAAGCAGTTTTGGGTAGAATAATCCACAGAAAGTGAATTATGGTTGCAAAACCTTATTTTATTCTCTTGAGAAAACACAGTGCCAGTCTATAGTACAATGTACAAATTTCATTAACAAATTATATATATATATATATATATATATATATATATATATATATATATATATATATATATATATATATATATATATATATATATATATATATACACACACACAGTAGACTCTTGATTATCCGCGGTAATGGTGGGGAAAGCTAGCGCGGATAATCAAAAACAGTGGATAAACCAAAGTGCATATATCCTATCCAGATATAGTGGCATAAAATTAACTTAGTTTTTTTTTTCGCCGTAATATCATACTTATGTTTACCTTTTGTGATGCAGGCCAATGTTTTTCTTTACTAATATCCTAATGTCATGATATGAAAATAAATAATTAAATTTAATACAATTATATTGAACATTAAAATAAAGGAAGATGAATAAATGAACAAACTAAAACAACGAATGTTTAGGAACTGTAGTCTTTTATTGATTTCTGTTTTAATGACATAGCTTCTTTCTTCTTTATGGTTGTTCTCAATCTGCGTAATACCAATTTATCTGAGAGCAGAGAATCACTTTGTTGCTCCAGATACTCTAGCAAACCCTCAGACCATTGAAGAGCAGATGAATTGTTTATCCTTGTTTCAGGAATAAGTTCCATGTTTTCATCGTCACTCTCATCAGAATCTGTTGTCTGCCATTGTGCACTTTTAATGATTTCACTGTCGGACAAAACCTCACACCCTAGATCGTCACAATCAACATTAAACCATTCTAAAATATTTCCACTATCAACTTCCTTACCACCCTCTATACTCTGTAAAATGGCAGCTAATTCAGAAGTCGAAATCTCTTCTTCATCGAAACTATTGCAGTCGACAGTTTCAACTTCAGAAAATATTTTTTTCCATGATTTACTAATTGTGGTTGGCTTTATGGAATCCTAGGCATGTGCAACTTCGTAGATAGCATCCAGTAATGATATCGTTTTTGAGAAAGTTTTTAAATCATCGCCTTCTTCCACTAACTTCTTCAGAAGTCGTCTTCTATAAAGCCTCTTCATAGCAGAAATCACCCCTTCATCCATTGGCTGGATTAGCGCGGTTACATTAGGTGGCAAATAATGTGTTATTATTTTACCGTCAGCAGAGTGCAAAACCACTTCATTTGGAATACTTGGGGCATTGTCTAATAAAAGAATGGCTTTCTTTGGCAAACCTTTCAATCTCAGATGCTCGCGAACTTGTGGTACAAAGTTTTCATGGAACCATGTTTTAAAAATTCTGGTATCCATTCAGGCTTTCTTCTGATTAAAATATATCACAGGCATATTGTTTTTTTTTGCAGTTCCCTTGAAACGACTAGGCTTTTTCGCTTTTCCAGTTACAGCTAGTTTCACTTTATGAGAACCAGTAGCATTTGCGCAACATACAGCAGTGATTCTTTCTTTGCTGGATTTATGCCCCGGTGCTCGACTTTCTGATTATGTGCTAATGTTTTTGTGGGAAGACATTTTCAATTTAGGCCAGTTTCATCAGCATTATAAATTTGTTCAGGAGTCACCTGTTGCTCTTCTATGAACTTTTAAAAATCATTTTGGAACTCATTTGCAACTGTTTCAATGTTGCTTAATTTTTCCCCATGTATAGAAATCTCATGTATTCCTTGCCGCTGTTTGAATCGCGTCAGCCATCCCGAGGATGCATTGAAATCACCTTCCATTCCTATTGCATCAATGTATAGTTTTGCCTGTTTTGCGCAGATAATTCCTGAAACAGGAATGTTTTGTGCCCTTTGTTGTTTAAACCATTGCAACATCGCTTTATCAAGCTCATCATAAGTTGACAGTTTTATTGTTTTTCTGCTTGATAAGCCACTTGATGAATCAGAATTACTGGCGTAGTTAACCAGTTTATTTTTATTTTTTCGGAGATCACCAACTGTTGTTTCACCTATACCATATTGTAAAGCTAAGTTTTTGGTAGACCCGTTTTGCTCAAGTTTTTTAATTATGTCGAGTTTTTGGTTAATTGTTAAAACTACGCACTTCCTTTACTGCTCCATTATCCTCTTTCCAACACAAAAACTTAAATACAGTATTTTAGGACACAACTGAAGTAGCCTACTGAACTGATAAAAACTGAAGAATCGTATTGTTCTTTTAACAGAACTCCTTCCCCCACTACCAAAAAGAAGGCGTTTAACATCCGCAATTTCCTTGGGACAGGAAATAAAGCCCTATTATAAAATTATATAACAACTCTCGCCGGGAACCAGTCATAAGCCCGAGTCGTCGCTAAACAGGTCGGTCGACTTCCTGTATAAAATTTTAGATTTTGAAATCGTCGCATAACTCCCAATCATTTTAAGTTATGGAGTAAAAATTCTTTAAAAATACATTGCTGTGTTTAAGCCGCAAAGTGGTTAAGCCGCAAAGTGGTTAAACCATGGGGATAATCAAGAGTCTACTGTATATATATATATATATATATATATATATATATATATATATATATATATATATATATATATATATATATATATACATATTCTTGCTCAAATTTGAAGATGGTCGTAATCTTTGGTGACATGTGTTGCTTATCTTAGTTTTTATATCTTAGGAAAAAGTTAATCTGTGAAGAGAGATAGAAACTCATTTCATCTCCCTAGGGTCAGGTGTTAAAAACCTTTCATTCCAACTTATTAGGGTCAGGTATAAATTATATTGCATCTGGTTAAAGTCTGGTGTTAGTAATTGCTCATTATGGTTCGGTGTCAGCTATATTTCATCTATTTAAAGTCAGGTGTTAATATCATTTTATTCCATCTCATTATGGTCAGGTGTTAATATCATTTTATTCCATCTCATTATGGTCAGGTGTTAATATCATTTTATTCCATCTCATTAGGGCTATGTGTTTAGGGCTATGTGTTAATAACATTTTATTCCATCTCATTATGGTCAGGTGTTAATATCATTTTATTCCATCTCATTAGGGCTATGTGTTAATAACATTTCATTCCATCTCATTATGGTCAGGTGTTAATATCATTTTATTCCATCTCATTAGGGCTATGTGTTAATAACATTTCATTCCATCTCATTATGGTCAGGTGTTAATATCATTTTATTCCATCTCATTATGGTCAGGTGTTAATTACATTTTGTATGTTCAAAGTCAGGTGTTAGTAACATTTATACCATCTCATTATGGTCAGGTGTTAAAAGCAATTGCCACATTAAACTTCTTTTCATTTGCTGTTCATCTCTCATGCCTCTCTGACTCATTTAATCTTGGGGGTGAGGGAGCAGAGCAGCTGGTTAATCTTCTTTTGAAATTAACTATATCCTAGGCCCAAATTATGCAAGTTTTCCAAAATAATCAATACTCTGTTTCACAATCATATTTTAGCTGTTAGTAATGACCTTGTACAAAATACAGACCTCATTGATTTTTTTAAGTACTCTTTTGTTCAAATGATTATGTAATGTACAGGATGGATTTATCTGGACAGGATATTGACAGTAATATTGTGTGGAAGTAACTTTAGGAGAGAACAAAATATACCAGCAGTTTATGACCTTGTTGAATAGTGTACAAAATAAAACTGTTCATAATAAAATATTGTATATTATACAGTCCTACCCACCTAAGTGGACATCACTTAGGTCGACAAGCCGCCTATCTTGACAAAAAAAAAAAAGCAAAGTCCTAACCCCATTTCTACTATTACTATCAAAATTGTCATGATTATGTTGATGTGGAGATTTAAAAAAAAACATATATGTGGACAGAATCCCTTGATTCCAGCTTGAACAAATCCTTTGTTGTCTTATCATTTATGTCAACAATCTGCCAGTTCCTACTCATTCTTTGTTCAACAATTAGATGATCTTGCTGCCAGACTTTAATTTTAATTTAGAGATCGTAAATAAAATTAAAGTAAAAAAAAAAACTTTCACAGCAAAATAAAACTTTTAATCACCCATCACTTTTTGGAAAATGCAAGAATCAGATTAGATTTAATTGCATTTATTTAAGTCACTGCCAAAGGCCAACTTTATAGGATCAAACAAAAGCCTATTTATGGGTTTTTTTTTACACCTTTTACATTAAAGCCTACCTACAAGATCAACTACTTGTTGAATAAAGTACTGTCAGAACTGGCTGCTTGCCCACAAAAATGATATGGTAGTAAAATTAAAGCCTGGCAGCAAGATCAACTAATTGTTGAACAATGAATGGGTAGGAACTGGCAGATTGTCAACATAAATGATACGACAACAAAGGATTTCTTCAAGTTGGGACCAAGGGATTCTGTCCACATAAATGTTTTTTTTATCTTGATGTCAACATAAACATGATGATTTTGATAGTTATAGTAGACCAAGGAACCAGGACTTTGCTTTATTGTCCAGATATGAAGCTTGTCCACATAAGTGATGTCAATGTAAGTGGGTAGGACTGTATTGGGAATTGTACTGTTTGTTACATGGTAAAGCAGGTCACACACAACCTTTTAATTTCATATTGGGTAGTTTGGTTATTGACCACAGTCAAAAGCAACAACACCATTTCAGAGCTCTTCCTCATAAGTCTGGCCCATATGGAGTTTGCTGCAAAAGCTCAAGATAAGTTCACAGTCAATACCCCCTTTCCTAAAGACAAGGGTGGATAGCCCAAGGGACTCTCCCCTATCATGCAGTGTGTGTCTTTCATTGATTCCTGCATAGGCCAGACTAAACCTTTTTTCAGATGCTTAGTCTGACATATGGTCAGTGGTTGGGTCCTTTTAATGATAAAAGATGGCTAACAGCTTCAGTTTCATTATCTCCCTCCTCTGGTAAGATCTTCACCAGTTAAACCTAGTGTACTTAAAGAAGGGGTTCACTCCTTCAAAAGAGTGCAGGCCATAGGCTCTTAGATTTTGCTTGTTGCCAAGAAAGTGGGAGTGTTCCATCTAATTATTGACATTTCGTCCCTAAACAAATTTTTGCTGGAGGAACCAAGATGGAGACTATAGTTTTAGTCAAGAATGCCCTATTACCTGGTGACTCAGTGTTAAGGAATTTTAGTTTCACATCCCTATTTTTACAGCTTACTGAAAGTGCCTGCTTGGATGGGGAGATGTTCCAGTTCTGAGTGGTGCCATATGGCCTAGCCTCTACAAACAGATTTTACAGGAGTAATGAGAGTAGTTGCAGCCCATTTAAGGCCATTAGGTATCCCAATCATTCCAATTGGTTGATCAATATTGGCCAGCTAGAGTCCCTCGGACTAGATCTGTCACTTTGGTCCTTAGTGACCAGGTTGTGCCTTCTGCCAAACTAAGAGAAATCAGACCTCATCCCCACTCAAGATTTTGTTGATGTGTGAATGAATTACCTTAAAAACAGTATTTGTCCCTTGGGAAAGAATAGACAAACACCCACACCCACATCCACCCGGTTGGAAGTAGTAAGAATATATATGAACTCCATAGCAGACCTGATTCTTTGGAGGAAGAATTTACCCTACACATCAACATTATGGATATTATAGTTGTGTTCTTAGGCTATCAGGGGTGTGTCCACCAAATAAGGCATCATGGCATAGTGGCCTCTACTGACAATATGTCAGTGGTAGTGTACCTTAATACAATCGCCTTCTTTCTACATGGAGGCTTGATTACTCCTTCACTAAGCAACCTCAGAAGAAATTTCCCTCCAAGTTTGCCATATTCCCAGCAAAAAAAATATTTTGGTGGACAGTCTGTCAAGGAAAATATTCTGCATGAAATGGTGGCCCCATCAATCTGTAGCAGAAGACCTTGTTCCAACTTTAGGTGACTCCTTTGGCAGACTTGTTTGCCACCTAACTAAACAGCAAGCTCCCTTTTTGCATCTCCCCAGTCCCATGGTCCCTGTTGTCACCATTCAGAAAGTGCCTCATGCTGATTTCGTCCCACCAAGATCTCCATGAGCCCTGTTGTCACCATTCAGAAAGTGCCTCATGCTGTTTTCATCCCACCAAGATAGGGCACAATCTCCATGAGCCCTGTTGTCACCATTCAGAAAGTGCCTCATGCTGATTTTGTCCCACCAAAATAGGGCATGATCTCCATGAGCCCTGTTGTCACCATTCAGAAAGTGCCTCATGCTGATTTCGTCCCACCAAGATAGGGCACAATCTTCATGAGCCCTGTTGTCACCATTCAGAAAGTTCCTCATGCTGATTTCGTCCCACCAAGATAGGGCACAATCTCCATGAGCCCTGTTGTCACCATTCAGAAAGTGCCTCATGCTGATTTCGTCCCACCAAAATAGGGCACAATCTCCATGAGCCCTGTTGTCACCATTCAGAAAGTTCCTCATGCTGATTTCGTCCCACCAAAATAGGGCATGATCTCCATGAGCCCTGTTGTCACCATTCAGAAAGTGCCTCATGCTGATTTCATTCCACCAAAATAGGGCATGATCTCCATGAGCCCTGTTGTCACCATTCAGAAAGTGCCTCATGCAGATCTCATCCCACAGTAGACTTTTACTCTAAAGTAAGTGTAAGTATTCCTTGTATTGGGTTTTCTTTGCGAGTTGGTGAATGATCAGCCCACCAACAAACTGACAAAATTCATCCAGGAAACAGCAGTGGGTATGTATTTCTGATATTAAATGTAATGGAGAGAGGGTGTAGGTAAAACAAATTTGAATGCTGTCCTCAAAATGGTATTGCTTATTTTTACGTTGTGACTTCATGACATACAGACAGCCCACAGTCAAGCTAGTTGCTTACAGCCTGTAAAACTTGATAACGAGTATAGTCAATGTAAATATTGTCTTCTTTTAAGTTTTAATCAAAATAATAAAAAGAAGTATCTGTTTCGAAAAGATAAATAAATTGGTGTTAGTTTGTTTGAAAAAGATAAATACTTGTTTTTAGTGTAGTGTCAGTTTTTGTCAAAAAGATAAGTACTTGCTTTTTCTGTAGTGGCAATTTGTGTCAAGAAGATAAATACTTGTTTTTAGTGTAGTGTCAATTTGTGGTGTAAACCCTTCACCCTGATGTGCTGAGGAATTGTACAAAATTGCAAAGTTGAAGACACATATTTACCAGTTGATATTAAATAACACTTTTCAGGTAAGCATTACTTAAATGATGTTTTTTCATCTGTTGCAGTTGCTATTGGCTGGGAGAGAAACAACAAGTACAAGATATGTAATTCTAATGACCAACAGTTTATGTATGCCAAGGAAGGTAAGACAAATGATGAATATAACACACTACACATGCCTTGCCATATTGAAAATGACACATTGCATGTCTTGCTAGATTTTGGCACACTTCACATGCTTTGCCAGATTGAAACTGACATAATTCACATACCTTGACAGATTCAAAATGACATTGCAGATGCCTGGACAGATTCAAAATGGCACACTTCACCTTCCCTGACAAATTGAAAATGAAACACTGCACATGCCTTGCCAGTTTGAAAATGACACTGTACATGCCTGACCAGTTTGAAAATGACACACTATACATGCCTTGCCAGTTTGAAAATGACACATGCCTTGCCAGTTTGAAAATGACACACTGTACATGCCTTGCCAGTTTGAAAATGACACACTGTACATGCCTTACCAGATTGAAAATGACATTTTACATGCCTTACCAATTTGAAAATGAACACACTATACATGCCTTGCCAGTTTGAAAATGACACATGCCTTGCCAGTTTGAAAATGATACATGCCTTGCTAGTTTGAAAATCACACACTGTACAAGGTGTAGAAAAGGGTCCTATAAACGTCCTGTGTCTGATGACTTACTAAGAAGGTACAAGAGTGCAACACATGTATCTTTGACATTAAATAATTAAGTAACATACTGACTTACTTTAGTGATGGATGTAGATGTTGTAAGAAGTTATATATGCAGTAAAATTTTAAAAATCAGTATTTCTTCCTGAAAATCAGTATTTTTTGGCATAAGCAGTAAGTGTTTTTGCAGTCCTGGGTTGGCAGCTATGTTGCTACCAAAATATTTCTAACGATGCCACTTTGCCCTTAATAAAATTGATACAAAGTTGCCACCCAGTATGTGTACCACAGCAGCTAATTTGTAAATCTTGTTATCACTGTAGAATATCAAAGATGGTTTCGACACTCTACAAATAAATGGGGAAAAAACTGTCTTGTTTTGAATTCTTGGACATTCTTTGCAAAGTCCTTTTTAGAGACTCATTTTGGACTACAGTTCATTTTTATTTTATATTTTATGTTCTTTATTGTTTTGGTGTGTTGAAAATTTTGTACTTATTAATTTTAATTTGTTGATAGTTTGTAAATCTTGTCTCCAAACAAAAATATATAAATGCGATGAATCATTCACCTTTGAAGCTTCTTTCAATTAGTGTAGTGCCTTGAAAATGCCTAGTTTTATAAAAGATGGTTTTATCTTTGCAAGCTCTTGACACTTGTAAGAAAAACTACCTGAATTTTGGAAATAACTTATTGAATTTATTTTATGAAGTACAAAACAGTGAAACTGAAAAAAGATATTTTATAAATTCATAATTTGAGTTATCTACAAGTACTAAGTGAAGTGCAAGACATGAGACATAGTAAATATTGTTTCCATCAAGTGAGATGGTGCATTATAGTTGCACATGAAGAGCAAAAAGCTCAAAAGATAAATATCAATAAATTTGTCTGCTATCACCTTCACTCAATTAACAGAGCATCAACATGTTCATTATTCTATACTTTCACTTGATGCAAATCACTTTTTAATTTAATAGACATGTATTGAAAGCTTTTTGAATCCCTAATTAGATTCCTTAAAAAGAATTTGATAAAATCTCTTGCAAGTCATAATTTATTCTCATTGCTTTCATCTGTTAATTGAAGTTATCTCCTTTGTAGACACTGATTGTTTGACCCGCCAGTGCTGTGGAAATATGCGTCCATTCACAATAAACATCACAGACAACATGAATCAGCATATTTTTCAGTTGCATCGTCCCTACCGCTGTGTTGGGAGCTGTCTCTGGTGCTGCTGTCTGCAGGAAATGGACATCCAGAGTCCCCCCGGCATCAGCATTGGATCAGTCAAACAAATGTGAGTTACCTCCCTTTACCCCTACCCTATAATGGTAGTACCTGGTGCTGTGCATCTAATCCATCTATCCTTCATAAGAAAGCAGTTGTAATGCAATTATTATCCAGATCCTAATCATTGAAGGCCACATCTTTATTAGACCACTGCATTTTATCATGTAGAGATACACCTTACAGTCTCAGGTTCAAGACCAACATGCAGAGGAAAACCTTGCTGCATCAGGTTGAAGTCTATCATGCAAAGATACAACTTATAGTCTCAGGTTCAAATCCAGTATGCAAAGATACACATTAGCATCTCAGATTCAACTCAACATGTAGAGATACACCTTATAGTCTCACCGTCAACTCCTTCATGCAAAGATCCACCCTCTAGTCTCTCTTTCAAGTCCAACATGCAGAGATACACATTAACATCTCAGATTCAAGTCCAACATCCAGATATGTACCTTATAGTCTCACCTTCAAGTCCAACATGCAAAAATAACCTTTTAGTCTTTTCTTCAAGTCCAAGAGATACACCTTGTAGTCTTTAGCCACTACTACTAGCTTTTAAATTGTTAGAACATGCTGTGTGATGAAAAATAATAACAACAACAACAACAACTTTATTTAAAGAGGGTAACACAATTAGCTAAGAACTAATCTATCTTGAGGCCCTCATGCAAAGGAATTTATTTTAGCTGGAGCCACTGGATATATTGGGTTTGGAAGAAGGAAACAAAATGGGCCTTTCTAATTTATTCCAGAGCAAAGTTCCATTGTACTGGAAACCTTAAGTAATTCCTTATTTGATTTGGTAATTTTATACTGTTTGGTAGACATGGATTTTTAACTTAACAGCTAAATTTTCCTTGCTTTGTTTCTGGATTGATATTAGCCCAAATGCTCTTTTTGGAAGATGTGTCAGCTTCACTGTTTTTATCTTTTAAATTACCCCATGCTGTAATAAAGTAGTCTAAATAGGGTTGTATGTAACTGTTATAAGATAGTTTTCTGTGCCTTTGAAGGAGAAAATGTCTTATATTACTGAGAAGCCATAAACATGAATTGACATTTTTGCTGATATGTTTGATATGTTCATTCCATAATGGGTTATTATCCACCAAAACACCAAGTAGACTGTCTACCAAAACACCAAATAGACTGTCTACCAAAACACCAAGTAGACTGTCTACCAAAACACCAAATAGACTGTCTACCAAAACACCAAATAGACTGTCTACCAAAACACCAAGTAGACTGTCTTCCAAAACACCAAGTAGACTGTCTACCAAAACACCAAGTAGACTGTCTACCAAAACACCAAGTAGACTGTCTACCAAAACACCAAATAGACTGTCTACCAAAACACCAAATAGACTGTCTACCAAAACACCAAGTAGATTATCAAGACAGACCATTTTGCAAATTTGTATCCTTCCATGTCAGACATAGCTCATAGCTATCAAGATTTGTCCTTTTTTGCAGTGTTTGTCACCATGCTATTGCATGTGCACCACTTGTCCAGTTTGTTTAGGGCATTCTGTAAAGAAATTTTGAGTTCATGATTTGTGTTTTGGATGTCTGACAATCTTGTGTTGTATGCATAGAGATCTGCAGATGATATAGAATCCCATATTAAAAGTGGTAGGTCAATAATAAATAAAATAGGGTTTAACAGTAAGTAGTTGGTTAAATATGACGTTTATTTCTCCATACTTTATATTGTGCATGATTTTCCATAGCCTTGAATTGGTCTCGCATTTTTGTAGCGTCAGGGATTTCAGTTGTATGCCAATTAGGCTGGATTTCATTCTTTACTTGATAAACTTTCAGTGGTGCATTCTTGGAGACTACATCCATAAATTAGTCAGTTCACACCCTCAATGATTCATCTATGTCATCCAAATTTTGGATCACATTATTCCATGGAGCTTTATATAGGTCTTTGAGAAATTGTTCTTTATTAAAATTTTGGCATGATCTCTAAGAGGTAGCTTTGGATGAAATTTTCTTATTTCTCTTGCATTTAACTTCTTGTCATAAAAGTAGAATAGTGGCCACTAAGATTCTGATATGATAAGTCTGGTTTTTGTTGGTTTAATGCATGTTCTTTTTAGAAGTCAGCAGCATTGAACATCCGATTTGAATATGCAGCTTTTACAGTGTTTTAATATCATTTTATTGATATTTTTTATAATTTATGTACATAATATATAAGCTTACAGGAGATCTCAAAAGATCCATTATCCTCAGGTTTTAACCAATGGCTCAGACTCCTCACTCATACTACAGCAAATGTGTACACTAGATTCTCGACTATGTATGATCTCAATAACTAGTGGATAGGCCATGTATGATCTAAATAACTAGGGGCTAGACCATGTAGGATCTCAATAACTTGGGCCTACTCCATGTAAGATTTCAATAACTAGTGGATAGGTCATGTATGATCTCAATAACCAGGGCATACTCTATGTATGATCTCAGCAACTAGGGGCTAATACAAGATGTAAAATTTAGAGTTTTAGTTGGCCTGAAATTTATGGTAATTGATTCTTCATTTCAGCTGGACATGCTGGAGCCCCAAGTACCAGGTGTCTGATGCCCAAGGAAATCCTGTTTTTATCATCAATGGAGAGTGTTGCTACTGTGCATGCTGCACTGATATCATATTTCAGGTACAACAAGAATGTTTTCTATAATTTTTTATATACTTATATTTATATATATATATATATATATATATATATATATATATATATATATATATATATATATATATATATGGTTTATTTGGCATTCAGAACATATGTTCAATTCATAATTCTATTATTACACAGTCAGGCTGTAACTGTTGAGGTGTTTCATTATCAGTTACTGTGTATGATCATAAAATGTTTGGAGTACATCAACTAGAGTTTTCTCATGGGTGAAGGATTGACTTAAAATCCCATCCATGATTTACTTACACCTGCAGCTGGGAAGCATGCTTTGTTTGTTTCCTCACAAAATTGAATATGCTTGTGCATTTATATCAATAGGGTAATTCTGTGGGGTTTTTCTCAGAACTGTCAAGTGCTCTCAATCTATATTTCTCCTTCACTTATGTTCCCTTATTACATAAACACGAGGACATAGGCTGGCTACCCCCTGAATCCATCCCTACTAAAGATATGAAAATTTGCCTGACACCACTCAGTCTTCAGCATTAGAAGTGGAAAAAAAAAATAGCCATCCATTCCAGAATTTGGATAAATTATTTGTAGGAATCATTCCTCTACAAATTTTATACATTATATATTTTCCCAACTTTTGGGTGAACTTGTCACATTTTGTGGACTTTGTCTATTTCAGCCAAATGTACAACATACTGATGGTGAATGCATGTTGTCACTCACAGTTTAATGCAACTCTAATTTTATTTACTCCATTTTAACTGGTGTTGTTAATTCAGTTCATTCAAATGGTTGGCAACTAGAGTTACATGCCCATTCTGTTGACCTGAACTAGCTTCAGTTCATTTAAATAGTTGGCAACTAGAGTTATCATATGTTCCTTATCATCCATAGACACATTGAGAGCAGCATTCTCAGACAGTATTTGAAATACACAGAGTTAAGTCATGGCACACACAAGCAACTCTTTATTGGAGAGAATTCTAGAGATCCAAATCTTCATGGCTGAAGTGGGTTATACACTCAGAACAGAATCACCTCATGAAGATTTCAGCTCTTGCAACAGAGTGATTTCTTCCAGTCTCAAACATAATGTTTTGATCTGAGATATAATATCTGTTGGCTGGCATGCAGAGTCAGCCTTGTCCAGTTTTTATCTCCAAGATTTAACCTGAGATAGACAAACTTTGAATCTGGTGAGTCCAGTACCTCAGAGAGACAAACTTGATACTGATTCTGTGAACTGGAAGTCAAGTTGTATATGCTTTCCATCCAACCCCAAAGACTTGCAAAAGGTGAAATTACAATGCTTTCTGGTTATGTTTGTGCCCCTCAAGTGTAAAAATCAAGGATAAAACAAGCTATCATACTCAGCAGTAGAAATTTCCAGTAAATCTTTGTCTTTCCTAACCTTCTTGAAAAAAAGCATCAGAATTGTTGAACCTACATACCTGGCTAATATCAAATAAATCCTTGGGAGAAAATGATTCTCATAACAAATTGATTAATGTAATCACTCAGGCAAGCAAGAAACCCTATTGCTTTGAAAGCATAAGATTTATTACTGAAAATGCTCCTACAAGTGATGTGAGCAGAAATGCATCACTCAGTGTTAAAATCCTATGATGCTAACAAATGCATCATACTGTTTATGTAACAGTTCGACAAAGGGAAGTAACTCTTACAAATTCCCTTCTCTCACCCTCATTATACTGGATGTTTACTATCTTAAAGATTTGCTTCAGACTGAATTTATTTTAGTACTGAGAATTTGTTCAATCCATTCATCAACAAAGTTTTGTAGGTTTACTATTTGAAATGTAATGAAACTGCCCATTGTTTTTATTTTATTGGTGTGAATTTTTTTTTCATTTTTATCTAATCATAGTAACTTGAAAGTCATGCCTGTCAGACCGATTCACTTGTGTGTTCATTCAGTTCAAAGGCAGACTTGTTTTCTCTATCATTTCAGGCAGCAAGTGTTATTTAATTGCAAAAAGTGTAAGCATTTCATAGTTGCACAGGACACCTTCAAAAATATACCTGGCATGCACAGAATCCCATAATTAAACACATACACCAGTGTAGGTATGTGAGAATGCTTGCCAGCAGCTTCCATTGAGTTTGTACTTTTCCCCATATAACCAGTAAGCTTGTGCTTAAAATGGCAATAAACCACTCAAAACCAAAATTGAACCCACACAGTGCCTGCAGTACTTGTGAGGAAGCTTGGTCCAGGTCTTTTGCGTTATTCAGAAGCAACTCAAAGGCAAGGAGATAATATTGAGGTCCAAGATTTTTGTGTTATGCAGTAGCAACTCAAAGAGAAAAGGTTGGGATCCTCAGACATGGACTGAGATTGAGCCTGCATCTTCATTGGTGTCTGTATCTATAATGGTGGGAATCTGTAGATGCCCCCAACCCCAAGTGAGGATTTTCCAGGACATGCATACTGTAGTAGCAATGATGGCTGGGTATCTGTAGATTGCCCCACCCCCAAGTGAGGATTATCCAGGACATGCATACTGCAGTAGCAATGATGGCTGGGTATCTGTAGATTGCCCCACCCCCAAGCGAGGATTTTCCAGGACATGCATACTGTAATAGCAATGATGGCTGGGTATCTGTAGATTGCCCCACCCCCAAGTGAGGATTTTCCAGAACATGCATACTGTAGTAGCAATGATGGCTGGGTATCTGTAGATTGCCCCACCACCAAGTGAGGATTTTCCAGGACATGCATACTGTAGTAGCAATGATGGCTGGGTATCTGTAGATTGCCCCACCCCCAAGTGAGGATTTTCCAGGACATGCATACTGTAGTAGCAATGATGGCTGGGTATCTGTAGATGCCCCCACCCCCAAGTGAGGATTTTCCAGGACATGCATACTGTAGTAGCAATGATGGCTGGGTATCTGTAGATTGCCCCACCATCAAGTGAGGATTTTCCAGGACATGCATACTGTAGTAGCAATGATGCCTGGGTATCTGTAGATTGCCCCACCCCCAAGTGAGGATTTTCCAGGACATGCATACTGTAGTAGCAATGATGGCTGGGTATCTGTAGATTGCCCCACCATCAAGTGAGGATTTTCCAGGACATGCATACTGTAGTAGCAATGATGGCTGGGTATCTGTAGATTGCCCCACCCCCAAGTGAGGATTTTCCAGGACATGCATACTGTAGTAGCAATGATGGCTGGGTATCTGTAGATTGCCCCACCCCCAAGTGAGGATTTTCCAGGACATGCATACTGTAGTAGCAATGATGGCTGGGTATCTATAGATGCCCCCACCCCCAAGTGAGGATTTTCCAGGACATGCATACTGTAGTAGCAATGATGGCTGGGTATCTGTAGATTGCCCCAACCCCAAGTGAGGATTTTCCAGGACATGCATACTGTAGTAGCAATGATGGCTGGGTATCTATAGATGCCCCCACCCCCAAGTGAGGATTTTCCAGGACATGCATACTGTAGTAGCAATGATGGCTGGGTATCTGTAGATTGCCCCACCCCCAAGTGAGGATTTTCCAGGACATGCATACTGTAGTAGCAATGATGGCTGGGTATCTGTAGATTGCCCCAACCCCAAGTGAGGATTTTCCAGGACATGCATACTGCAGTAGCAATGATGGCTGGGTATCTGTAGATTGCCCCATCCCCAAGTGAGGATTTTCCAGGACATGCATACTGTAGTAGCAATGATGGCTGGGTATCTGTAGATTGCCCCACCCCCAAGTGAGGATTTTCCAGGACATGCATACTGTAGTAGCAATGATGGCTGGGTATCTGTAGATTGCCCCACCCCCAAGTGAGGATTTTCCAGGACATGCATACTGTAGTAGCAATGATGGCTGGGTATCTGTAGATTGCCCCACCCCTAAGTGAGGATTTTCCAGGACATGCATACTGTAGTAGCAATGATGGCTGGGAATCTGTAGGTTGCCCTACCCCCAAGTGAGGATTCTCCAGGACATGCCAGCTACTGCCATCACCTTGGACAACACAGTTGCAGCTACATCAGATCCTTCCCATTTGCTACTGCAAATGCATTGCTTGGTCCAACAAGCTCTATGTGAAATTCTAGTTTGCCAATATTTTGTTTTGTCATCACAACCATCAAATTTTGGAGGTGGTGGTAAAGTGCAGTGGAGGAAACTATGAACTTTCTGGCTGCCAACTGGGCATAACTCATCCATTATTTCAGATCAGGCAAAATGAGTTTGTGGCCATGAATAAGATTGTCTTATGCTTTCTATCTTATACAGCTTGTTGACCATAAAAGTCAGCAATATTGGACTGTCAACAGCCACTTATGGGTTTTTTGACCACACAAACCAACTGGCTTCACCACCAGTTAATTCATCCTACTTTGCACACCCTGCCAGCTGTCAGACCGATGAGCCAAGCACACCTGTCTCAACACAATGTCTGGGCCTCATTCATTTTTTGTTATGGTGGATGGAATTAAGTTCCAAAGCAGCAGCCAAAGAAATATTCCATATTTTATTGTCAAAGGCACTTTCCTCACCAACTGTAAAGCATTGTGTTGATGCTGATGAGGAAGATGACCAGAATTCTTTCTCAGTTCCCAAAGGTCACACATTTGAGACCCAGATAATACCAAAGCTTTTGATCCTGAGAGTTGACTATCAGGATCATTCTCACTGCATTGATACTAATCTTACTCTGGCATGTACTAAATGGAAATTCGAGTTTGGTCAAGGATATTATTGTTGCATATATGCTAGCCCTTATAATATTGACAAGCTCTGCACTCCTTGAATTTTGGCTCACTTCTTCTATTTGGTGATTTGAAAGCAGTTGTAACAAGAAAACCGAATTTGAGATTTTCGGAATAATAACAAAACACCATTGATGGGAATGCAATAAAATATATTTAATGTTATATGAAAATATCAAATGAAGTATGATAGATATGTGCGTACATGGGTCCCAATATGGGACTAATTAACATAATCAGCATGATCTTACTAATGCAGCAAATACAATACCAAGACAAATAATGAAAGAACAATTTACATTATATCACAAAACAGAAATATGATCTTCACAATAGTAAAATACAAATGATATTTCATTTTAAATAATAAATTGATAGTTTTACTCATAATAGCAAAACAAACGATAGTTCATTCAAAATAACAAATTGATAGCAAAACACTGGGTATTACAAAAAAACCTACATTAGCCCATGGCCAAAATATTATATATTTGGAGCAATGTCTATACTCTCTTAATTCTTTGCTACCAGTTCCACTGGCCAAACAAGTAATGATTTGTAGTCTCCGACCACCATTGATTCCTGGGTTAGACAATCAGCACCCACCACTTTGGTCTGCAACACCTGATCTTCCTCAACCCGACTAGCAATGTTGGAATATTCGAAGCACTCAAAAACATATGCACAGCATGGCTCAGCACTGAACACGCAACATACTTAGCACACACAGCTCTACACAGCACTGCAAACGCAGCTAACGCAGCATACACAGCTCTACAACAGAGCTCTACAGCACAATGCAGCACTGTACACTCTACAGTACAACGCAGCACAGAACCAACACAGCACTGCAACACCAACACAGCTGGAAAAAAATCTAATACAGTGTACTACGCATGAAACAGGTATACACTGTAAGTTATATACATTATCATTCTTGCATTATAAAACGACAAACATTAAACAGGTTCAGAAGTAAATTGTTGAATTACAAGATTCATAATGCACAAAACGGTCATTCATTAAATGCAGTCTTGTAGAGTTCTTGCTAAACCACCGAAAAATAGAACATATTAGCATTTACTAAACAGCATTTACTAAACTAGTCGAAACAACAGAAATATGAAATCAAACATGATAATGCAATAGATTTAACTTATAATGCATATAAATGAATAAATTACATACCTCTACAGCTAGAGATATCTAGGTCTCAAAGTAGACCCCTGAATGACAAAACAGTTCATGATGTAAGGATTTGGTTGTAACATAAAGCATTTATAAACAGGAAATGTAGCTCAACATCATCTGTGTAATTCATGTATTTGGTTTTTCCCATCTAAAGCCCTCTGCACATGCAGCGCAAGATAAAACTGAACTGTTTCGAAATATTGTAGAATATACATTGATCACCCTCTGGTATCATTGTACATGAAAAACGAAACCAGAGTACATTTACTTAATTTTTAAAAAATAAATTTATAAAATTCTGTGACAGATACATGGGAGTAATCTTTGCATCAGAACATTCTTAACCCTTCCTCATTCTGGCTGCATAAGGCACAGTACCAAAGGCAGGATGATTACTGGCATAAGGCAAAGTACTAAAGGCAGGATGATCACTGGCATAAGGCACAGTACCAAAGGCAGGATGATTACTGGCAAAAGGCACAGTACCAAAGGCAGGATGATCACTGGCAAAAGGCACAGTACCAAAGGCAGGATGATCACTGGCAAAAGGCACAGTACCAAAGGCAGGATAATCACTGGCAAAAGGCACAGTACCAAAGGCAGGATGATTACTGGCAAAAGGCACAGTACTAAAGGCAGGATGATTACTGGCATAAGGCACAGTACCAAAGGCAGGATGATCACTGGCAAAAGGCACAGTACCAAAGTCAGGATGATCACTAGCAAAAGGCACAGTACCAAAGGCAGGATGATTACTGGCAAAAGGCACAGTACCAAAGGCAGGATGATTACTGGAAAAAGGCACAGTACCAAAGGCAGGATGATTACTAGCAAAAGGACTAAAGTTTGCCACAGCGGTAGCAACACTCCTTTTGCAGCTAATGTCTGTGCTGTTTCTCACTGCAAGTTCATCAGGCAGGCTGAATGTCCAGGCTGATTCTTTATTAAGGAGAAGCCAACTCAGGGCTGAGCAAATATTTTTTGAACCACTTGTCCAGGACAAGTGGTTTCAAAAAATTCACTAGTCCCACCTTTCTCTTTACTAGTCACACTTTACTCTTTTCTAGTCCCATCTTACTTTTCACTGGTCCCCAAATGGTAATCACTTCTGAGATTTGACAAAATGTATGTAATCCATAGAAAAAACAAACAAAATAATATACAACACAATTACTTCGTAAAAGAATTTAATTTTTCAAAAACATTGGTTGTTATTCATTTGGCTTCAAGTTCATATATATATATATATATATATATATATATATATATATATATATATATATATATATATATATATATATATATATATATATATATATATATATATATATATATGTTTTAGCTGATGGATTTGAAAATTATGTCCATGTATATGTCTGCCACCTGCACCAGCACTAAGCCAGCAGTTGAAAGATGTGTCTGAGTTAGAGTCCTCAAGCTCTGGTCCATTTGCAGAAATGTTCATCTGGGTAACTTTCCCACCTGTGCCAGTTTTGGATATTGTTTGCAGTAACTGCAAAACATCTTTCCTTCAAAGTCAATATATTCAAGCCAGGGATAACAATCAACCCAATGCAGCTGAAAATTTCTGTCTCTTAGTATGTCATGTTTGACATATTTTGCCATCACTGATTGTTGCTTATATGTCTTTGGAGAAATTGCTACCACACACTCAGTATCCGTCTTATGTTTTATCCCTACATTTTCAAACAAATTTACCTTCTCCAAATTGCTGTTATTACCTTCCTTACGAAGATAGTTTAGAAAACTCTTTTTATCCACAGAGTATCAGCTTGCTTGGTAACTACTTCTAAACTAATCATAACATCAATTTTCTCTTTTAAATATGAACTGAAACTGCTCATTAATTATAGTCCGATGCTACTTCCCCGTTTGTTTGTACCCTCCTACCAATTTCAATAAGTAAAACATTTAATGTGATAAAAAGTGCACAGAACTAAGTCAATTGAATCATTGATTTATAATTTCTAACCTGACTGTGACCAGGATGACACTAATACTGGCATCCCCTTGCACCTTTCATGCTTAACAGACTTTCCATACTAACACAGTGCCATATTCCATACACTGTAGGGCAGTTCATTTCCATCCAACAACATAATGACGTAATTCATCCTATTCAGTAACATGCAGATAATTCCATAAATTACAATAACGTTCAGTTTGGAATTATATTCATTTGCACGCATGAACATATTAATGAAACCACGTGTTAAATTCAAGTGAAAGGCAAATTTTTGTCATTCTTTTCCTTTGCTTGGTTAGAGACTATAAATATTGGAAGCAGACGACATATGCATATACATCTTTAGTCACACATACACCCCTTTGCTGAAAATGGACTGTTCAGGAACTGGAATGTCCATCTATTATATTGAAAACTTCAGTTAAGCATGACAGTGTTACAGCCAGTCAGGCTAGAAAATATAAATCAATGAATGACTTGACTAAGTTCTTTGCACTTTTTATCAACTTAAAAGTTTTCGATATTGAAATTGGTATGGGGGTACAAACAAACGGGTTAATTGACTCGGACTATAGTGTAATTGTTCACTACAAACACAATATGACACATGGAACTGTTATAAATTAAAGAATCATTACTGTCATTTAATCAGTTCATAAAGGAAACTGACACTGATGTCGGTAAAATACCTTCATTATTTTAATTACACTGACTCGCTGGACTAAAATCATAGTCGCTTGTTCTGATCTAGATTGAGTAAACTCATGCAATAAAACCAGGTTCAACACTGCTAATTGATCCTACAGGCTTTCTTGAGTTTGCCACTTAGACCAATATGCAGTCAAGCGGTAACAGGATGTAAATATATACACAAAAAGGGGCTAAAATCAAGTATTCAGTATACCCAGAGGGCATGATTGGCTAAATAAAGGTAGATATTGTGATTAAAGCACAAAAATAAGGTCTAGCCCGACTTTTTTAAAAAGCACTTGTCTTGACTAGCGACTTGGAAAATTTATTTGCCCGACTTCAAAAATGACTTGTCCGGGACGTCAGGCTATGGGATTTGCTCAGCCCAGCAACTGCTACACATTGTTTTCATCATTTTTGTACCCAGTGGAATTGCCCAAAGATAGACCTCAATAGCCCAAAGATAGACATCTTTGTAGGAAGGTGGAAATGCAAACTGCCTACCTTAGAGTGCCCATTCCTGGCCCTTGAGGCTTTCACCATCAATGCTCTATTGATCAGCCAGATGAATGAACTGTATTGTCCATTCTTTGGACTTGAACTACTGCCAGTTTCTATTAGACATTCAGTTGTCCAGATAATGCAATCTAGCTTTGTCTTCAAGTCATGATATAACTTCTCAAGCATTGGTCTCATGGGGTCATTTGAATGACATATTCTGATTTTGGAATTAGGCACACATCATAAAGATTTCAGCTCATTAAATTTGGTCAAAGTCTTACATTCAGATGCAGTGTTTTTATTGGAGACTTTAAAGATTCAGTTGACTGGCATGCCCCTTCTGTTACCTATTCTTCAAATGTTGTTGTAATTGGGTAATTTGTAAGAGTTACTTCCCTTTGTCCATATTCATTTATATTATTATTATTATTATTATTATTATTATTATTATTATTATTATTATTATTATTATTACTTTATTTAAAGAGGGTAACTCAATTAGCTAAGAACTAATCTACATTGAGATCCTCATTCAAAGGAATTTATTTATTTTTGCTGCATCTCTAAAGCCATTGTATATACTGGGTTTGGAAAGAGGAAATACAGTGGGCATTTCTAATCTCAACTGGAATACTATTCCAGAGCAAAGTTCCAGAGTATTGGAAACTTTTTTAAATAATTCCTAATTTGGTTTGGGAATTTTGTAATGTTTGGTAGGCATTGATCGCAGGTGGGGAGTATTTCCAGGTAGCCTATACTTGAATAGTGATTGTAAATATTCAGGAGCACTATTATTGGCTATCCTGTACATTAATTGGGCTTTTCTTAAACAGATTTAGTCTTTAATAGGTAGTATTTTTAACTTACCAGCTAAATTTTCCTTGCTTTCTTTCTGGATTGATATTAACTCAAAAGCTTTTTTTTTGGAGATGTGCCAGCTTTGCTAAGTTTTTATCATTTGAATTACCCCATACTGTATTACAGTAGTCTAAATAGGGTTGTATGTAACTGTTATAAAATAGTTTTCTGTGCTTTTCCGGGAAAAAGTGTCTTATCCTACTGAGAAGCCATAAACTTGAATTGACTTTTTTACTGATATGTTTGATATGTTCAGTCCATGATAGGTTATTATCTACCAAAACACCAAGTAGACTATCATGACAGACCATTTGCAACCTTTTATCCTTCCATGTCAGACATAGTTCATCGCTATCAAGTTTTGTTCTTTTTTTCCGTGTTGAGATAAGTAATATTTTAGTTTTACCGGTATTATCCACCATGCCATTGCATGTGCACTAGTTTTCTAGTTTTGTTTAGGACATTTTGTAAAGAAATTTCGAGTTTTTGTTTTGTGTTTTGGATGTCAGACAATGTTGTGTCATCTGCATAGAGATCTGTAGATGATACTGAGTCCTTAAATACAAGTGGTAGGTCATTAATAAATAAAATAAACAGTAATGGACCCAGAATTGAGCCTTGTGGTACTCTACATCTAATTGTTTCAGGTTCAGACAGAACATTATTAATATAAACATGTTGTGTTCTCTCCCTAAGTATGAAGTAAAAACCATCTAACTGTGCTTTCATCACATTGGTAGATTTTCAGTTCTTCAAAAGGATTTCATGATCTACCATATCAAATTCTTTCCTGAAATCTACAAATACAGAACCTATTATTCTACTTTGATCAAGTGCTTGAAGCCATTTATCAGTTAGGGAGATCAAGGCAGTCTCACATAAGTGTTTCTATTTAAAGCCTGATTAATTAGGGTATAACAGAAAGTGTTTTATTAAATATAATATAAATAAATCATGGACATGCTTTTCAATCAATTATGACAAGTTTGGTAGTATTGAGATTGGCCGGTAGTTATCAGCATCATCCTTAGGACCAGATTTATGAATAGGAGTTACTTTTGCAGTTTTCCATAATTTGGGAACAGATGAGGATGCAATACTTAAATTGATTATGAATGTTATGCTATCTACAATAGCAGAGGCAGAAGATTTAATGAGTTGTGGACCAATCTGATCAAGTCCTGTAGCTTTCTTAGTATCAAGTTCACTGAGATATTTCTTAACAAAGTTTTTTGAGACTGGTGGGATGGAGAAACATACCTTCTTAGAGATTTTGCTGCAGCATAACTTTTTCAGTTCAATAAAGTTGTTTTCAATCACTGGATCTTTTAACTTTGTGGTAATGTTGGTGAAAAAATCATTGAAAACATTTGCAATGTCATTGTCATCAGTGACTATGGTGTCATTTACCTGAAGTGAGTGGATTTTATTTATCTGATCTTTGTGTGTTCCTCCAGTGAGTTCATTGAAGACTTTCCAAATGCAGTTTTTGTTGCTCTTTTTGTTTTCAAGCAATGATTGATAATAATTTTGTTTAGCTTTTTTGATCATATTTGTGATTTAATTTCTCCATACTTTATATTTTGCATGGTTTCCCATAGCCTTAAATTGGTCTCTTGTTTTCAGAGCAACAAGGATTTCAGTTGTAAGCCAATTCAGTTGGATTTCATTCTTTACTCGATGTACTTTCAGTGGTGCATGCTTAGACTACATCCATAAATCAGTCCACACTCTCAGAGCTTCATCTGTCATCCAAATTTTGGATCATCTTCCATGGAGCTTTATATAGGTCTTTGAGAAATTGTTCTTCATTAAAAGTTTTGAATGATCTGTAAGTGATAGTTTTGTGTGTATCTTTCTTATTTCTCTTGCATTTAACCTTCCTTGTCAAAAAAGTAGGATAGTGGTCACTAAGACCAACTTTTGGTATGTTAACACAAGTTACATTGTTTGGTAGGTTGGTATAAATGTGATCAATAAGAGTGCTTGATGTTTCTGTTACCCTAGTGGGGTCATTTATCATCTGTACTAGGCCTAATGATTCAATAAATTCTGTCAAGTTGTTCCTTATTTGAGTATTGAGTAGGTCCTTATTTATATCACCAAGTATATATGTTTCTTTCTCCTGTGCAAGAACATTTTCAATTTGTTTCAAAAAGTTATTATTCCAAATTGCTTTGGAGGAAGGTGGCCTATAAATGAAACCAACTAGAAACGATTTTGCATTATTTTGATAAATTTCCACCCAAATACTCCCAGTTTCTTGTGACTCATAAATATACACATAAATATCACATAAATATACACATAAATATCACATAAATATACACATAAATATCACATAAATATACACAAATATCACATAAACATACACATAAATATCACATAAATATCACATAAACATACACATAAATATCACATAAATATACACATAAATATCACATAAACATACACATAAATATCACATAAATATACACATAAATATCACATAAACATACACATAAATATCACATAAATATACACATAAATATCAACTTGCTTGATTCCAGAGGTTGCAGAATTTATTTCCTTATGTTAACATAATCAGGTAAGTGTTCTTGGAGAAACATAATTTACTGAAAACTTCTATTCATTTCACAGCTTCACATTGATATTCTTTATAGATGCATCAATGATAAGTGAATCCTAATTTATTTTAAATTCCTCTCACATTTGTGTTTTGTGTACCCACTTTACATTATCATTATCATTTTACATTTACACTTTACCTAAGTGCATTCCACCATGGATTTTCTTTGCCAAGGTACAAAAAATGGTTCACTTGTCTTATTTAGGTGTGTGATGCTACAAATGGTGCTGAAGTTGGCCGCATAATCAAGCACTGGGGAGGTTGCCGAGAGATATTTGGAGGAGTCAATGACTTCCGGGTCCAATGTATGTACCATTTTGTTTATAATTTTCATACATATCCATTAGCTGTTTTCTTCAGACTTCTGAATAGTTACAAAAAAAACAAATGTTATAATAGTTAACTCAGTAATAGAATGGGTAAACAATAAATAAGAGAATTATTTTCTTTTTTCAAACAAAATTCAAAGCACAATAAATGATTATGAATTTTAGCTTACCTGGTGTAATGCCAAGTAAGTTTATTGTATGGTTCTGTGTTCTTTTTGTGTCGGCATTGTCCTTCATCTTTCATGCATTGTACATTGATCTTCATACAAAGCTATTAAGCATTCTAAAAGACAAATTATGCCATCCTGCCATCAAATATGGTCACCAATGCTATAAATATAATTACCTTAAGTTATGTCTTAAGAAGCATTTATTTATGGAAGATGAAAGAAGTAACCTTACATTAAGTCATTAATTTTGTACAAGTGCCTTACATTAAGTCATTAATTTTGTACAAGTGATGCCATCAGATATGACTGCAGTCAAATTATTTACCGTTTCTTAAATGCCACACAACAGAAATTCATCAAATTTGTTAGTATATAGACTTGCAAACATTTGAGGTTTGTTCCAATGATGCTGGTAAGGGCTTTCCTTATCAGCTAGAAGCCAAGTGATTTGCCCGACTACTTTAACCAAGCTCCATTATAAAAAAAAAACTATCTTAATTGAGGCAGGTGTCTACTTTGGCAACTCATGATCCAACTTTAAATCTAATGGAAGACCTGGCTGGTCCTCCATCAAACAATGGCCAATTTTACTCAAAGTAGAAAATCACCTGTGTCAATCATAATTCTTAGATGGCAATTAGCTTTATCAAAATCACTGTTTGGAAATTTAGAGATGAAATGGTTGGAGATCATCACCTGAAGTCTCTGTTGTCTGTGTAACAGTTTTTAAAGTTGTGTAAATGATATAAGGGACACAATTTTTTAAGAAGGAAATGTGTGAAAATTCATTATCCAGACAAAATCAATCTTTCATAAGTATGGAAAGTTAAATTTCAGAGACAAATGTAGGAAAGAAAATACAGGATTCAGTATCAGAATGAAAAATTTCATTACAGCTTTTTCCAGTACAAATGTTCATTTTCTTGGAATTTGATGCAAACCTAGCTATAAATACTTTTTTCAAAAACTGCTGATTGTAACTGGAGTATTCACAGAAAGCATGAATGCCTTTTCAATGTATACTGTATAGACTTCATTGTAAATCAAAATTAATATGGAAAGGACCCATGTGTATAATCTTTGACATACAATTAGAAATAATAATCTTTAATATTGTACAAGAAAAGCAAATTATCCCAGAAAAGATGCAGACTACATGGCAGGCAGTTTAAGATGTAATAAAGGGAGAAAAAACTTTACTGTTTTAAAATCTGTCACAGAATGAAGTTGAATTACCATCCATACAAGCAGTGTCATTATTCTCCCTACAAATGAAGATAAGCCATGCTAACATTCCCTGCAAATGAAGATAAGCCATACAAAAAATTCCTATCATTCCATGCAAATGAAGGTAAGCCATAGAAAATACTTGCTATCACACCCTGCAAATGAAGATAAGCCATAGAAAATACTTGCTATCACACACTGCAAATGAAGATAAGCCATATAAAATACTTGCTATCACTCCCTGCAAATGAAGATAAGCCATATAAAATACTTGCTATCACTCCCTGCAAATGAAGATAAGCCATAGAAAATACTTGCTATCACTCCCTGCAAATGAAGATAAGCCATATAAAATACTTGCTATCACTCCCTGCAAATGAAGATAAGCCATATAAAATACTTGCTATCACACCCTGCAAATGAAGATAAGCCATAGAAAATGCTTGCTATCACTCTCTGCAAATGAAGATAAGCCATAGAAAATGCTTGCTATCACTCTCTGCAAATGAAGATAAGCCATATGAAATACTTGCTATCACACCCTGCAAATGAAGATAAGCCATAGAAAATGCTTGCTATCACTCTCTGCAAATGAAGATAAGCCATATGAAATACTTGCTATCACACCCTGCAAATGAAGATAAGCCATAGAAAATACTTGCTATCACTCTCTGCAAATGAATATAAGCCATAGAAAATACTTGCTATACCTCCTTGCAAATGAAGATAAGCCATAGAAAATGCTTGCTATCACTCTCTGCAAATGAAGATAAGCCATAGAAAATGCTTGCTATCACTCTCTGCAAATGAAGATAAGCCATATGAAATACTTGCTATCACACCCTGCAAATGAAGATAAGCCATAGAAAATGCTTGCTATCACTCTCTGCAAATGAAGATAAGCCATATGAAATACTTGCTATCACACCCTGCAAATGAAGATAAGCCATAGAAAATACTTGCTATCACTCCCTGCAAATGAATATAAGCCATAGAAAATACTTGCTATACCTACTTGCAAATGAAGATAAGCCATAGAAAATGCTTGCTATCACTCTCTGCAAATGAAGATAAGCCATATGAAATACTTGCTATCACTCCCTGCAAATGAAGATAAGCCATAGAAAATGCTTGCTATCACTCTCTGCAAATGAAGATAAGCCATATGAAATACTTGCTATCACACCCTGCAAATGAAGGTAAGCCATAGAAAATACTTTCTATAACTCCCTGCAAATGAAGATAAGCCATATAAAATGCTTGCTATCACACCCTGCAAATTAAGATAAGCCATAGAAAATGCTTACTATCACACCCTGCAAATGAAGATAAGCCATAGAAAATACTTGCTATCACTCTCTGCAAATGAAGATAAGCCATATAAAATACTTTCTATAACTCCCTGCAAATGAAGATAAGCCATATAAAATGCTTACTATCGCACCTTGCAAATGAAGATAAGCCATAGAAAATACTTGCTATCACTCTCTGCAAATGAAGATAAGCCATATGAAATACTTGCTATCACACCCTGCAAATGAAGATAAGCCATAGAAAATACTTACTATCGCACCTTGCAAATGAAGATAAGCCATAGAAAATACTTGTTATCAGACCCTGCAAATGAAGATAAGCCATATAAAATACTTGCTATCACACCCTGCAAATGAAGATAAGCCATATAAAATACTTGCTATCACTCCCTGCAAATGAAGATAAGCCATATAAAATACTTGCTATCACTCCCTGCAAATGAAGATAAGCCATAGAAAATACTTGCTATCACTCTCTGAAAATGAAGATAAGCCATATGAAATACTTGCTATCACTCCCTGCAAATGAAGATAAGCCATAGAAAATACTTGCTATCACTCCCTGCAAATGAAGATAAGCCATAGAAAATACTTGCTATCACTCCCTGCAAATGAAGATAAGTCATAGAAAATACTTGCTATCACTCCCTGCAAATGAAGATAAGCCATAGAAAATACTTGTTATCACTCCCTGCAAATGAAGATAAGCCATAGAAAATACTTGCTATCACTCCCTGCAAATGAATATAAGCCATAGAAAATACTTGCTATACCTCCTTGCAAATGAAGATAAGCCATATAAAAAACTTGCTATCAAATACTTGCTATCACTCCCTGCAAATGAAGATAAGCCATAGAAAATACTTACTATCACACCCTGCAAATGAAGATAAGCCATAGAAAATACTTGCTATCACTCTCTGAAAATGAAAATAAGCCATAGAAAATACTTGCTATCACTCCCTGCAAATGATGATAAGCCATAGAAAATACTTGCTATCACACCCTGCAAATGAAGATAAGCCATAGAAAATACTTGCTATCACTCCCTGCAAATGAATATAAGCCATAGAAAATACTTGCAATCACTCTCTGCAAATGAAGATAAGTCATAGAAAATACTTGCTATCACTCTCTGCAAATGAAGATAAGTCATAGAAAATACTTGCTTTCACTCCTTGCAAATGAAGATAAACCATAGAAAATACTTGCTTTCACTCCTTGCAAATGAAGATAAACCATAGAATATACTTGCTCTCACTCTCTGCAAATGAAGATAAGCCATAGAAAATACTTGCTATCACACCCTGCAAATGAAGATAAGCCATGTAAAATACTTGCTATCACTCCCGGCAAATGAAGATAAGCCATATGAAATACTTGCTATCACTCCCTGCAAATGAAGATAAGCCATAGAAAATACTTGCTATCACTCCCTGCAAATTAAGATAAGCCATAGAAAATACTTGCTATCATTCCATGCAATTGGAGATAAGCCATAGAAAATACTTGCTATCACTCCCTGCAAATGAAGATAAGCCATATAAAATACTTGCTATCACTCTATGCAAATGAAGATAAGCCATAGAAAATACTTGCTATCATTCCCTGCAAATGAAGATAAGCTATCTGTAATGGTCTCATGAACAAGCAACCCAGGACATGAGATCAACTGCCAGACAGGAGACCTAGTAGATGAAGGAATTCTCAGACTGCAATGTGATTCTTTGCAAAAACTGGTCATCTTCTCAATGATTGGCACATTAATATTGTGGCACTATAATGACCTTAGGCTGGCACACATCATATACTAGATAGAGACCATGTGATCTGCAATACAGAAGCCCATGTTCGGGTTCCATGGAGTGATAAGTGACATATTCATTTCACCTGTTCATTTTTAGGCATAAAAAAGGCAGTATCAAAATCGGAAGTGGCCAAACACAATCCATATGGTCTATGGCAAAGTTCAGTCTTCATGAAAGAGAACCATTGTTTCAGTCTTTTGGTGCCAAGCTCATAATGTGTCCTATAACATTCATGGTTTGGGGCATCCAGGACTGAAATGTCGCCATAGGTGGTACCAGAAAAAACTTGTGATGTGGAGTCTTCTAACCATTAGTCATTGGAATTGAACTGAGATGGATCCATAAGGTGATAGCCTAATAGGATCCATAATATATTGGTACTTAATGTTTTAGTGATTGACTGTCACAAGAACTGGATTGTTGGTACTTAAATGTTTTAGTGATTGTCACAAGAACTGGTTTGTTGGTACTTAAATGTTTTAGTGATTGACTGTCACAAGAACTGGCTTGTTGGTACTTAATGTTTCAGTGATTGACTGTCACAAGAACTGGCTTGTTGGTACATAATTATTCAGTGATTGACTGTCACAAGAACTGGCTTGTTGGTACATAATTTTTCAGTGATTGACTGTCACAAGAACTGGCTTGTTGGTACTTAATGTTTCAGTGATTGACTGTCACAAGAACTGGCTTGTTGTTACTTAATGTTTCAGTGATTGACTGTCACAAGAATTGGCTTGTTACTTAATGTTTCAGTGATTGACTGTCACAAGAACTGGCTTGTTGGTACCTAATGTTTCAGTGATTGACTGTCACAAGAACTGGCTTGTTGGTGCTTCATGTTTTTAGTGATTAACTGTCACAGGAATTGGCTTGTTGATGCTTCATGTTTTTAGTGATTAACTGTCACAGGAATTGGCTTGTTGGTACTTAATGTTTCAGTGATTGACTGTCACAAGAACTGGCTTGTTGGTACTTAATGTTTCAGTGATTAACTGTCACAGGAATTGGCTTGTTGGTGCTTCATGCTTTTTGTGATTAACTGTCACAGGAATTGGCTTGTTGGTATATAATTTTTCAGTGATTGACTATCACCAGAACTGGCTTGTTGGTACTTAATGTTTCAGTGATTGACTGTCACAAGAACTGGCTTGTTGTTACTTAATGTTTCAGTGATTGACTGTCACAAGAACTGGCTTGTTGGTGCTTCATGTTTTTAGTGATTGACTCTCACAGGAATTGGCTTGTTGGTGCTTCATGTTTTTAGTGATTGACTCTCACAGGAATTGGCTTGTTGGTACTTAACATTTTAGTGATTGACTCTCACAGGAATTGGCTTGTTGGTACTTAACATTTTAGTGATTGACTCTCACAGGAATTGGCTTGTGGGTACTTAACATTTTAGTGATTGACTCTCACAGGAATTGGCTTGTTGGTACTTAACATTTTAGTGATTGACTCTCACAGGAATTGGCTTGTTGGTACTTAACATTTTAGTGATTGACTCTCACAGGAATTGGCTTGTGGGTACTTAACATTTTAGTGAATGGGTCAACTGATATCAGGCCTGCTGCCTTCTTAGCCCAGTTTCAGGAGTTAGGATCAGCAAATACCTGCCATAGTAGTCAGCCGAAGTATCTGCAGTTCTGTTAGGATCATTTAGTATCATTCATGACTGCCCCTGCCTTCACTGAACTGGCTCCTGCTCCTGAAGAATCAGTCTTTCCAGCCTGGATCCTTGATCTCACAGGTATCTACAGGCTTGAAGTGGTACCTAAAATGAGCCAATCTGGGTATGAAGAACGAGATAGCACATTGAGCCAAACTGGGTATGAAGAACGAGATAGCATATTGAGCCAAACTGGGTATGAAGAACGAGATAACATATTGAGCTAAGCTGGGTTTGAAGAACGAGATAGCGTATTGAGCCAAACTGGGTATGAAGAATGAGATAGCATATTGAGCCAAGCTGGGTATGAAGAACGAGATAGCATATTGAGCCAAACTGGGTATGAAGAACGATATAGCATATTGAGCCAAACTGGGTATGAAGAACAAGATAGCATATTGAGCCAAACTGGAAATGAAGCATGAGATAGCATATTGATCCAAGCTGGGTATGAAGAATGAGATAGCATATTGAGCCAAGCTGGGTATGAAGAATGAGATAGCATATTGATCCAAGCTGGGTATGAAGAATGAGATAGCATATTGAGCCAAGCTGGGTATGAAGAATGAGATAGCATCTATTTTTACCTTTGAAACAGTGAACTGTCAGTATCTTGGTGCAGGTTTTATCATCCTATATTGAATGGATTATTCATTTTGCATACAGAGCATTAAAATAAGATCAAATAAATTTGTTAGGTATATTGGCTCAAGAGGTTAGGGCAGTCTTGATAAACACTGCATTAGAATGTAGCTGTTGACTGCTGATTTTATACAAGCCATACAATGGAGTTGATCTTTTATTTCTATCTCACCTACCTTTCATCCCAAAACATTCATTTAGATATGGTTGGACCTAACACCAAAGCAAAATATGCTATCTTCTCCTGTCATTCAGCAGCTTTTCATAGATGCAGCAATATGACCTCCACAGGGTTGGCAAGAGAAGGAGCTTGTTGGTGCTGACTGCCTGAATAATTGACTATCACAAGGAGCTAGATTGTTGATACTGAGTCTTTTAGTGATTGTCACAAAAAGTTATTTGTTAGTACTTAATGTTTTGGTGATTAACTGTGACAAGAAGCTAGCTTATTTGTACTTAATGTTTTGGTGATTAACTGTCACAAGAAGCTTGCTTGTTGGTACTTAATGTTTTAGTGATTGGCTGTCACAAGAACTGGCTTGTTGAAAACTGACATTTGGTGATTGACTCACATAGAGCTAACTTGTTGGACCTTGCTGTTTTGGTGATTGACCGTAACATCTAGCTCTTACACATTCTGTACAAGAGCTTGATGTTTTGATTCTGTACACATACTGTACAACGGAGAGATGTTTTGATTCTGTAGTGTTAGGACTGGTCGGCCTAGTGTCAGGATAATGTGACTGGGTGGGACATCATAGCGATATGACTGAAAAATTGTTCAAGCTACGTTAAAAATCTAAATTACACACTCACACATTGATTCTTTGATTCTGTCTCATTCACCTTTAGTGTCTGGTCTTGTGTTGTCATGGTAATGATGTGGTAATTTTTATTATTATTCTTTTTCATATCATTATTGATTTCTTCATCCTCATGACTCGTCAATTCCTTCAAAATTATCAATCTTTGTTAGGAGTCAGTTATATAACCAGCATTTTTAGAGATGGTATGAAGTGAATCTTTGCTGATACATAAACATTACATTCAGAAACATCAGAGATATTTAGCCTATTTTATAAGTCTTGTATTGATGGTGTTTTGTAGATTATAAATCGATGGCATGTAAAATATCAAATTTGGTCTTGTGTTTTATTCATCGTGAAGTTTAAGTAACGATACTTTCCCAAGTCATCTGATAAAAGAACATTTTTTTTCTCAATTTTTTGATGTGACACTAACTTAAAATGTTGCATTCAACCTCAGTTTTTTTTTCTGTCAGTCTTGACCTTTCAAATTTTTAACTTTTCAGTCCCTGTTGAAATGGACCTACAAAAGAAGGCATTGCTTTTGACAGCCACTTTCCTGATTGACTTTGTCTACTTTGAGAGAAACAACAACAACAATTAGACAACCAATTTACAGAACAGTTAGAAATGACAGTAAAATTGAGACTGAGCCACTTGGACAAAATTAGCAACAAGGGAACAATGGCAACAGAACAAAGGAACTGGCAACAGCTATGAAAACATGTTAAATATCATTCATCCATAAAGAAAAAAAATTAAAATTGTAGCAAAGCAAAGATCAAAAGGTGAAGTCATGAACTAATGTAATTCAATGCCAGTTTCATTATTTTTAATTTCACAATGCATAGTGTCTTCAGACCAAAAAAAACATGTTATTTTTACATGGCAAGACCTGATTTTGCTGAATTGGTGCTTTTTTGATATCTGCCACAGTTATACATTTGAATAGTATATCATGCAGACTTTAATGCTTTTTATTTATTTATGTACTTTTTAACTCATCATGTAAGAATAAGTTTTTTACACCTTGCTAAATGCAACTAGTTTTTGATATGTATAATTTATATGTAGGAAATTTTTAAGACAGGAAATCAGAATGCCATTTGTGACCAGATGACCAATGTGTTGAACTAAAGTCAGCATGATACAGTACTCTTGCGTGGGGTATTACTTTGTTTTCTTTGATTTTGTTGAATAGTATACTAAATTAAGTATGTTGGTAATAATAATAATAATAATAATAATAATAATAATAATAATAATAATAATAATAATAACAATAATAATAATAATAATAAAAATAATAATAATAATAACAACAATAATAATAATAATAATAATAACAATAATAATAATATAATAATAATGGTAGTAGTAATAATAATAACATTATTAATGCATGATATTTGTTCAGAAATCAAGTTCGAGAGGTGGACCTGCATGGAGATTACAAGTGTACAGAGGAGGCCAGTTTGGCTCTTTCTCATGCATGGTCATTACTGATTGTGTACAATGTAGATCCTTGTTAAAGATGATGGTGATATGTCATTTTTGTTTCCAAAGCTGCTGTACTTTGAGTTTGTTGAGAATATCTTTGATAATTCAGATCTGTAGGAAGCCGTTCACCCATACTTATTTAAGTGCCTTTAACTAGTGTCGCATCTAGGATCCATAAGATTTAGGAACTTCTTCCCTTTAAATGTGTGGGACACTTCTTCCCTGTCCCTTTAAATGTGTGGGACACTTCTTCCCTGTCCCTTTAAATGTGTGGGACACTTCTTCCCTGTCCCTTTAAATGTGTGGGACACTTCTTCCCTGTCCCTTTAAATGTGTGGGACACTTCTTCCCTGTCCCTTTAAATGTGTGGGACACTTCTTCCCTGTCCCTTTAAATGTGTGGGACACTTCTTCCCTGTCCCTTTAAATGTGTGGGACACTTCTTCCCTGTCCCTTTAAATGTGTGGGACAAAGGAAAGTTCGTAATGCACAAGTACTACTAATAAAATGAGATCTTATTTTCTTGCACATATTTGAAAACCTTTACTTTGTTGTTGGCACTGTACATCAGATTATCCTTTCAACACTTTCATTACTACAATAAAGGTATTAATATGTGCTCAAGTAACTCGTATAAATATTAACATGTTTAAGTATCTCATGAAAACATTAACATTTTTAAATATCTAGTTAACCTGAAATGAACTGCGCCATAGAATTTTCCTTTATGATTTTTCCTCTCAGTTAACTTCAGTCTACACTCATTTTCTACCATAATTTTTGTAATAAAAATCCTTTTTTCTTAATTAATTAATTACTTCACATTTTGAAATGAGGAAGTTAATAATTAAATGACAGACTGATTATTCCCATAAATGTTGTTTTTTTTTGTAATCAATTTAACCTCAAAATAGATCTTCCTTGTCATAGGTATAACTTGAAATAAATGTTATACTAGTGTCCATCAAAGACTTTACCTTGCAACTGCTCCGACTATCACAAGCATTGACTTTTCATTGCCATCAGATGACTATTTATTACTATATTTTATATCATTTTTAATAGTTTTGGCTAACACTAACAGAGATGGATATACATCCACCAAAGAAACAAAGAGATTTTGCAATTTTTCATGATGAATAGACATGTTCTTTAGGGTGCACATGCCCAGCCTTGGGGACAGGATTTAAGGTGCACATGCCCAACCTTGGGGACAGGATTTAGGGTGCACATGCCCAACCTTGGGGACAGGAAGAGAAAAACCCACTGTGGAACCCACAATGCCATGCATGATGTGTAACACTGTAACTCCAACCCCACCCATATCTTTCATTTTGAAACAGACCTTGTTACATCAGAACATCACTTTAGATGTCATTCATTATATAATGTAGATCATTATAAATTCCTTGATTGACATCATTTTGATGTGGTTATGATTTGGTTTTAATCCAAATAAAATAAGTTTTTAGACACAAAGTATAGGAATAGCATTGCTAACATGGCCATAATGGAAAACGAACAAATTGGATATTAAATTGTGAGACTTTAGTAAACTATGAGAAATGTATTAATTCCTGTCTTTAATTGGTTCCTGAGAGTTCCTTTTGCAGATTGCTATGGTGTTCTTGACTACATCTTTATTGTGGAAAATTTCAATTGCAGAAGCTTTCTTTACTGAATTTTGGTTATTAAGATAACATGAGTTTAAACCAGTGAAAGTTTTGTTGTATTTTGAGCTAAAAGAATACTAAGTAACTAACAAAGAGCACCTGTTGTGTAGATAGATCATACTATAGTACATCAATTTTTGTCATCTGAAGTATAAAGATAGACACAACTTTTAAGGTCTCTTTAAAGCAGGTCCTCTCATACAAGAGGTAGTCTTTTTAGCATAGGTGCATATGTAATTTAATAATTTACCATCATATAGGAAGCACAGAGATCACTTATACTAAAATTGCAGAAATGAATTTTTCTATATTTTATGTCATTCACAAGATATACTACATGTTTATATTGATGCATGTTGACTTTGCTGTTTGGATCAGTTCCTTTGTCTGAATAGTACCCATTACTTTCTTTCCTTTGTCAGGTAATAAAATTCATATCACATGGATCTGTTATGGCAATAATGTAGTTCTAATTCATTTCCAGACTAAAGGAAATGCACCCAACATTTATATTTATACTTGGAATTCGCTATGAGGCACAGTTATTAAATTAATGTCTATGTTAACCAAAGTTCCAGTTCAGACCAGTCTGTTCAACTTTATGAATTGATAAATTATTTGTTTTCCTCATACTGGTGGTATGACCTCACAACCCTAGAAAGTATGACAACTAACCAATATAAAAATTTCTAGCATTTTTAAGCATGACAAACTAACCTATATAACAGTGTCTAGCAACACAACCCTAAAAAGCATGACAAACTAACCTATATAACAGTGTCTAGCAACACAACCCTAGAAAGCATGACAAAATAACATATATAACAGTGTCTAGCAACACAACCCTAGAAAGCATGATAAACTAACCTATATAAGTGTTTAGCAACACAACCCTAGAAAGTATGACAAGCTAACCTATATAACTGTCTAACATCACAAATCTAGGAAGCATGACATAATAACTTATATAACAGTGTCTAGCAACACAACCCTAGAAAGCATGACAAGCTAACCTATATAACTGTGTCTAAAATCACAACCCTAGAAAGCATGACAAACTAACCTATATAACAGTGTCTAGCAACACAACACTAGAAAGCATGACAACTAACCTATATAACAGTGTCTAGCAACACAACCCTAGAAAGCATGACAAAATAACATATATAACAGTGTCTAGCAACACAACCCTAGAAAGCATGACAAACTAACCTATATAACAATGTCTAGCAACACAACCCTAGAAAGCATGACAAGCTAACCTATATAAGTGTCTAACATCACAAATCTAGGAAGAATGACATACTAACCTATATAAGTGTCTAGCAACACAACCCTAGAAAGCATGACAAACTAACCTATATAACAGTGTCTAAAATCACAACCCTAGAAAGCATGACAACTAACATATATAATAGTGTCTAGCAACACAACTCAAAAAAGCATGACAAACAAGCCTATAAAACAGTGTCTAAAATCACAACCCTAGAAAGCATGACAACTAACCTATATAACAGTGTCTAGCAACAAAACCCTAGAAAGTATGACATACTAACCTTTATAACAGTGTCTAACATCAAAACTTTAGAAATCATGACAAACTAACCCATATAACAGTGTATAACAGCACCATATTGCACATGAAAATGGAGGAGTCTATTGACAGGATTAACATAAAAAGGATATACTGTAAATATAAGACTTATTATTCTAATTGGTTGTGATAGATTACAGCTGCATCCATTTCATTGGCACAAGACACATACATAGCTTATCGTCAGTGTCAAGAGAACTATACAGGTTGGAACTTTTGGACAAAAAGAAATATTAATGCCTTGCATTACAAATTTAAATACAAATTGCCACAATACATATTTTATTAATATTATTAATATAATTGTATTTCTCTTTTTAACTGTTAAGTGAAATTTGGTAGAATGAGACTTGGAAGACCATATCTTTGCTACTAGTTTACATAGCTTGTTTTAGTATTTTTTTATTATTCAAACATCTGCATGATGGATAGTTTATGCAAATAAGAAATCCTTATACCTTTATTTCATTCAAAGGCCGAGTTGGGTATAGAAATTAAGAATATTTTACATTACAGA
Organism: Potamilus streckersoni; assembly: GCA_016746295.1. Lineage (NCBI taxonomy): Eukaryota > Metazoa > Mollusca > Bivalvia > Unionida > Unionidae > Potamilus > Potamilus streckersoni. The sequence continues at coordinate 195,952 of JAEAOA010000960.1, read as the reverse complement.
GTAAATGATATTACACGGGTCATTTTGTTTTGTAGCATTATGAGTACATTTACAAATTCATATTACATTTTAGTAAAATTTTCCAGTTCATTATTTTAATTATCTTAACACTGAATTGGAATTAATGATCAGATGTCATATTTTAATATATTTTGTATTTGCTGTGTGATTTTGTTAATTTTTTCCACAGTTCTCTTATTTCATTACCTCATGTTATTGGCCATTAAATGATATACATGTATTTTATATTAAATTTTATTTAATGTGGTTTAAATTGATTTATGGCCATAAAGCTTCAAATTTAGTTTTATAAAGTGACTTGATAAGGGTACAAACAATAAATTCTATACACACAAACACAAATATATATATATATATATATATACACACACACACACACACACAAACATATACACACATCATGCATCATGTGTACCTTTTTATGAATTTTTTTATCAATTTTAAGTGTTTATGAAATACAATAAATTCTATACAAATTTTGTATCAATTTTAAGAATGTTTATGAAATAAATAAATTCTATACACACACATTCATATATATATATATATATATATATATATATATATATATATATATATATATATATACATGAATTTTGTATCAATTTTAAGAGTGTTTATGAAATGCAATAAATTCTATACATACATATATATAGATACACACACACACATACACACACCATCTTATGTAACTTTTTATGAATTTTGTATCAATTTTAAGAGTGTTTATGAAATATGGTGGTCTCCCTATTATATGCCAACCCTTTTGCTCCGGGAAAGTGGCTGTATACGATGGGTGGCCTTTTCAGAGGGGGACTGTATTTTTGACAAGTTTGTGTATGTAGTAAGAAAGCTACAAATAACTTAAAAGCATTTAACATCTTCATTTAAAAATTACATTTATTTTTAAAAGGGTCTTGTCTTAAGACTTAACTTATTTCAAGTTAACATACTTTAATAGCTGTTTTGTTAGTCATGAAATGCAATTAGGATATTATTTATAATTGCATGGTAAAACCATTAAAAACTATCCTTCAAATCTTGGTACATACATGTCTTGGCATTTAAAACAATTCTCTTTACATTTGCTCCATTTCTTAATGTTACAGAATATTCTTACCTGTTACATTGTTGTTTTTTCAAGTTTTTTAACATTTAATATTTTGGCAAGAATTCTTGAACTCTCCACGTTGTCATCAAGTTGAATAACTTTTTCTTTTAAAGTATTTAATCTCCATTTATGTGATGACATGTTAAAGATTTGTAATGATTTATTCTGATGTTGCTAACTGTTCAGTACTACAACCTTATTATGTAGACAAAACTTGTCAACAAAAGGCCTTGTTTATAAAGGAATTGATAAAAGTACTGTCACATGGTTTTTTTGTCTTTGATACACTGTTTTGTTCAAGGTTACTTTCTCCATAAAATCTTTATTTAGCCTATGCTATGCTATGACCTTGACATTTACAGCTGGATCCTGATCACCAAAGAAAAAAAAAACAGCTGTGTGAAGCCCAAAACTCTGTCACAACATTATTGATCCCATATCCTATAAATGTCAACATTAATTGTATAATGTTAACCTTTATTGTACATATACTTTACCCAACACTTCTTTCAGTAATGAAAACCTTACCTTGGGAAACAGACAGTGGTAAAGATATTTATATTACTTACCTTACTGTTGAAATTAAATATTGGTTCTGTACATATATTAAAGTAAAAATTGGCTGTGAGGGATAAATTTTAAATTTTTGCACTAATATGCTGGCTGATGGTCACATTAGATGGGTGGCCTTTCTTGAGGGGTATTTTGAACACAAACTTGTAGGAATTCTTGCTAGAAAATGTAGGTGGCTGCTGGTTGGAGGCCACTCATGATGGTGACCACAGTATATCCATTATTGTTACTGGTGTCCCATAAATCTTCTGTTGGATCTTGAAACTTAGGACATTTGTCACAATGTTGACTAACAGAAAAGAGGCAATAACAACAAGTTTTGGAAAACTTAACAAAGGGTGTAATTATCAAAGTTACAAATGTGAGAGAAACTTACAGAATTATGAAGTGAATCCAAACTAGTCCTTACAAAGGTCTATGAACTTACAGTATTATGAAGTGAATCCAAACTAGTCCTTACAAAGGTCTATGAACTTACAGTATTATGAAGTGAATCCAAACTAGTCCTTATAAAGGTCTATGAACTTACAGTATTATGAAGTGAATCCAAACTAGTCCTTACAAAGGTCTATGAATTTACAGAATTATGAAGTGAATCCAAACTAGTTCTTTCAAAGGTCTATGAACTTACAGTATTATGAAGTGAATCCAAACTAGTCCTTTCAAAGGTCTGTGAACTTACAGTATTATGAAGTGAATCCAAACTAGTCTTTTCAAAGGTCTATGAACTTACAGTATTATGAAGTGAATCCAAACTAGTCCTTTCAAAGGTCTATGGACTTACAGTATTATGAAGTGAATCCAAACTAGTCCTTACAAATGTCTATGAACTTACAGTATTATGAAGTGAATCCAAACTAGTCCTTTCAAAGGTCTATGAACTTACAGAATTATGAAGTGAATCCAAACTAGTCTTTACAAAGGTCTATGAACTTACAGAATTATGAAGTGAATATAAACTAGTCCTTACAAAGGTCTATGAACTGAAAAGTCTTTTATAACTTTCAATAACAGAAATGTACTGATCCTCCAAAACAGTGACGTTGTCAAGATGGTGTTCTCCAGAATTCCTTCAAATAATTTATAACGCTCTCAGGATAATATTATAGTCCAAATAATGAGCACTTTCTATCACCACTGAACCATCCAAATCAATGTTTTCATCTCGACAAATATCTAAGTTCAACATGAAATATGCCTGCAGACATCAGGAACAATATATTGGAACTGAACATGAAATCATACGCTATTGACTTTGCATCAATTATGAATATTCATGTGACCTCACACAGCCAATGGTTAGCCACAGAATTTATTCTGGAAACCTCAATATCCCATCAGTCACTGAGAAACTATGCCATGGGTGCCATTTTAATTCTTAAGATTGTTATTACTAATTGTAAACACATAAACATCTGTTTATAAATCTATGTATTTTGTCATATAGGCCAGACTTAACCAAAAATATTCTGTACACATTATAGCAGTGAACAAGTATTACCAAAACAAATGGATAAAATCAAGTACAAAGAGTTACAAAAGAATTAGACAACAAAAGAAACACCAGTATCTTATAAGCTTCAATCCACTGCCACCAGGTTTATAGCTGCTGTAAGCTTTATATTGAATACAAACTTTTCATGAATTTGACAATTATAGTGGATTTCATAATTTTTATTTCATGGGGCATAGTGGGTATTAAATCACAACCAAAAATTTAAAGACACCAAAATCGTTAGTCTTATTTGGAAACAGTAGGACTCTTTCCTCAATCTACAAATTTAAAAAGCAAAAAAAAAATGTAACTTTTCCCACACAATGATCTATACCCATGGAAAGAAAAGAATTCACAATATTCCATGTATACATCATTAGTACTTGCTTCACATGGTGAAAATTACAACAAGACTGTTGTACCATATTGACCATCAGTTCTTGCTGTACAGTGATGACCATCAGTACTCACCACATAGTAAATTATAGCATTACTGCATTTGCTTTACAGTATTGACCATCAGCACTCACACCAGATGATGATCAGTTATATCATTACAGTGATGACCATCAGCACTCAACACCAGATGAAAGTTGGTTACATAATTACTGTACAGTTTTGACCATAGGTACTATTACTTTTCACCATCAGTACTTGCAACATATATGGTGAAAGCTGCTTTTAACATGATTGCAAGTGTTCTACAATTTTGACCATCAATACCTGTTGTACAGTTTTGACCTCAACACATGGTGAATGCCACTTTAAAGTGTTCTCACACCATTCAGTATGTTTTTACTAAAACAATACATGAAGGATATAATGCATCAAGGATATAAACAAATGCACAAAACTTAGCCATTTCATTAATTGTTTGATAATTTGTAACCTGATTGTTGCCATGAATCCCAAAAGTTGTTATGATTGCCATATTTGCATAGAGCTTGTCTATGTTTTCAAGCAACAGATGTAGTTAACTGTCTTTGAAAATCTCATAAAGTTTGGATTTATGTCTGAACACATGTATATGAGAGATGCTCTTTTTAATTTTGCTTTAGAAATATTAAAAATCAGCATTGCAAATATTGAACACAGATTACAGTTTTCACTGAAAAGTTTTCATTTGTTGTCTAGAAACAACAAATGTACAGCAAGCTTTCTTGATTAAATCAGGAGCCTCTATTTGCATTGAAATACCAACCATTTGACTGTGTTCAGGATCCCTGGACAACATTCAGAGTATAAAACAATGAATGAAATAACAAAGTTAGTGCATTTCTATATCCTCAGTACCTTTTGTTGTTAAAATCCGTGGTGGGGTTGGGTTACAAATAAATGGTATGCAAAGATATGACTGTATGTGCTGTACAATATTGAGCATCAATTTTTGTACAGGGCCTTGAGTGGTCTAAAGTGCGCACCATTAAAGATCAATACTATCTCACTTCTGTCTGCATGGCTTCAAGTCTGGGCTCAGCCAATGTGGCTACATGAGAAAGCTTGCCAGTAGCTTCTCGTGGTGGTAGTGGTTCTTTCCGGGGGTTTTCCTGGGTTCTTTATACTGGTCTCCATGTATAGTCTATTTTGTGCTGAAAAATGGTGTTAAACCTTACAACAACAGTGACAACAATAACAAATATTTACACAGTTTTTACAATCAATATTCACACATACTAAAAATTACATGTTACATGACAGCAAGTGTAATGTACAGTATTGAGCATCAGTTCTTGCATAACATAGTGAAAATTAGCCCAACTGCATGTGCTCTACAGTACTGAACATAAAACTACCATCACCACTCTCACATAATGAAAATTTAAACCTGTATGTGCTCTACAGTACTGAACATCACAATACCATCACCACTCTCACATAATGAAAATTGTAACCTGCATGTGCTCTACAGTTCTAAGCTTCACTCACACTGTAATGTTATTTGTTATTGAAGAATACTTGTAAAAGGCATTCTATACCATTTATTAATTACAAGACAGTACAGCTAGGAAGGGGAGTAAAGACTGCCCTGAAAGTATTGTTTCCATGGAACTTAAACCCTAGTGTACACTTAACATAAACCAGCTGTGTATCACAATCAGTCTAGTGTGAAATATCTGATTATCAAGTGATATTTTAAAATTAATTAAAGGCTTACACTACACACACTACATGTGGAAAATTATAACATACATATGCTGTACAGTACTGAACATCACTCACACTACCATCTTCACTCTGCATAAAACCTATAACATGTGCAGTACAGTACTAAGCTTCACAGTCCCACTATATCACTAACACCACATAATGCAAATTATAACATGCATGTGCTGTACAGCACTGAACATCACTTACACCACCATCTTCACTCAACACATGATGAAAATTATGACTTGCATGTGATGTACAGTAGTAAGCTTCACTCACACTACATGTGGGAAAATTATAACATGCATTTGCTGTACAGTACAGATCACTCAACACTACCATCTTTACTCAACACCACATAATGAAAATTATAACATGCATTTGCTGTACAGTACTGATCACTCGATACTACCATCATCACTCACATCACATGAAAATTATAACATGCATGTGCTGTACAGTACTGATCACTCAACACTACCATCATCACTCACATCACATGCAAATTATTACACTACCATCATCACTCACATCACATGAAAAGTATGCATGTGGCATAAAGTTAGTGAAAATATTAAATAAACAAACTGTGGAGATTGTATGATTAATGTTCTTTGAATATGCTACTGAAGATACATTCTTCATCATCACAACGGTGACAACAACAGTGTTGGTGGTGGTGATGTCAGTGGTGCAGGTGGTCCTAACAATTATGATATATTGGTACATTTGTTTGCCAGAGAAGATATCTAGAACAATAATGATTGCTATAATGACATTCAAGTCTTTTGAATTCAGTAAATGTTGTGACCTCTAACTACTGTGCTGAAGTTGTTAACAGTGTACAATGAACACTTGACCTTCATGACCAAGCTTTAGAGTGTACAGGCATAGCTACACTATGTCAAAGGTATTCAAATAATTAAATGCAGAAAAGGGGGATGCATCTCAAACTGCTCTAAAGTCATACAGAAGAATATAAATTGTAAAAGGAAAATGTAGACCACCTTGAAGTTAGGTCACCTAATTTGTTGCTTGACATGTGTTAGACATACACCAAATTTTAACCCTTTATTGCATGGAATTGAAAGTGTGTCAGAAAACAGAAAATACTGAACCATGGCCTTGATCTTTAACATAAGAACCCTTTGTGAAAATACAAGGCACACCTTTTCATGATGAAATGCAAGTATACCAAGTTTCATCTTTTAAATTCAAAAGGTTTCTAACAGTATGGAGTGAATGTATGACAGAAAACTGAAATAAACAAACTTGATCTTGAAGAACCCAATACATACTCTACAGTATAGCAAGTTTATGATTTGTCTCAAAACTTTGATTTTATAGTTAGAGCAGAAATAAAAATGACAGACGACTTACAAATGTGACCTTAACCTGGAAGCTAGGCAGCCAGTTTGATATGTAACACCTTCTAGGTATAATAACAAGTAAAACGTTTCATCATAGCTAGTTTTCTTCATCAGATTCTGTCATGCACTACAACAGTTTAATATAAACATAGTTTAATAACTTAAACATGCAAAGCATTGTTATTTGTCAGTATGTAGTATCTTGAATGATGATCAAAGCATTGTTATTTGTCAGTATGTGGCATCATGGATGATGATCAAAGCATTGTTATTTGTCAGTATGTGGCATCTTGAATGATGATCAAAGCATTGTTATTTGTCAGTATGTGGCATCTTGGATGATGATCAAAGCATTGTTATTTGTCAGTATGTGGCATCTTGAATGATGATCAAAGCATTGTTATTTGTCAGTATGTGGCATCATGGATGATGATCAAAGAATTGTTATTTGTCAATATATGGAATAATGATCTAAGCCTTGTTATTTGTCAGTATATGGAATGATGATCAAAGCATTGTTATTTGTCAGTATGCGGCATCATGGATGATGATCAAAGCATTGTTATTTGTCAGTATGTGGCATCTTGGATGATGATCAAAGCATTATTTGTCAGTATGTGACATCTTGGATGATCAAAGCATTGTTATTTGTCAATATGTGGCATCATGGATGATGATCAAAGCATTGTTATTTGTCAATATGTGGAATAATGATCAAAGCATTGTTATTTGTCAGTATATGGAATGATGATCAAAGCATTCTTATTTGTCAGTATGTGGAATGATGATCAAAGCATTATTATTTGTCAGTATATGGCATCTTGGATGATGATCAAAGCATTGTTATTTGTAAATATGTGGCATATTGGATGACGATCAAAGCATTGTTATTTGTTAGTATGTGGTATGATGATCAAAACATTGTTATTTGTCAATATGTGGTATCTTGGATGATGATCAAAGCATTGTTATTTGTCAATATGTGGAATAATGATCAAAGCATTGTTATTTGTCAGTATATGGAATGATAATCAAAGCATTGTTATTTGTCAGTATGTGGCATCATGGATGATGATCAAAGCATTGTTATTTGTCAGTATATGGAATGATAATCAAAGCATTGTTATTTGTCAGGATGTGGCATCTTGGATGATGATCAAAGCATTGTTATTTGTCACTATATGGAATGATGATCAAAGCATTATTATTTGTCAGTATGTGGCATCTTGGATGATGATCAAAGCATTGTTATTTGTCAGTATGTGGCATCATGGATGATGATCAAAGCATTGTTATTTGTCAATATGTGGAATAATGATCAAAGCATTGTTATTTGTCAGTATATGGAATGATAATCAAAGCATTGTTATTTGTCAGTATGTGGAATGATGATCAAAGCATTATTATTTGTCAGTATGTGGCATCATGGATGATGATCAAAGCATTGTTATTTGTCAATATGTGGTATCATGGATGATGATCAAAGCATTGTTATTTGTCAATATGTGGAATAATGTTCAAAGCATTGTTATTTGTCAGTATGTAGAATGATGATCAAAGCATTGTTATTTGTCAATATGTTTTATCATGGATGATGATCAAAGCATTGTTATTTGCCAGTATGTGGAATGATGATCAAAGCATTATTATTTGTCAGAGTATGGAATGATAATCAAAGCATTGTTATTTGTCAGTATGTGGAATGATGATCAAAGCATTATTATTTGTCAGTATGTGGCATCATGGATGATGATCAAAGCATTGTTATTTGTCAGTATGTGGCATCTTGGATGATGATCAAAGCATTGTTATTTGTCAATATGTGGAATAATGTTCAAAGCATTGTTATTTGTCAGTATGTGGAATGATGATCAAAGCATTATTATTTGTCAGTATGTGGCATCATGGATGATGATCAAAGCATTGTTATTTGTCAGTATGTGGCATCTTGGATGATGATCAAAGCATTGTTATTTGTCAGTATATGGCATCTTGGATGATGATCAAAGCATTGTTATTTATTAGTATGTGTATGATGATCAAAACATTGTTATTTGTCAATATGTGGTATCTTGGATGATGATCAAAACATTGTTATTTGTCAGTATGTGGAATGATGATCAAAGCATTATTATTTGTCAGTATATGGAATGATAATCAAAGTATTGTTATTTGTCAGTATGAGGCATCATGGATGATGATCAAAGCATTGTTATTTGTCAGTATGTGGAATGATGATCAAAGCATTATTATTTGTCAGCATATGGAATGATAATCAAAGCATTATTATTTGTCAGTATGTGGCATCATGGATGATGATCAAAGCATTGTTTTTTGTCAGTATGTGGAATGATAATCAAAGCATTATTATTTGTCAGTATGTGGCATCATGGATGATGATCAAAGCATTGTTATTTGTCAGTATGTGGAATGATAATCAAAGCATTATTATTTGTCAGTATGTGGCATCATGGATGATGATCAAAGCATTGTTTTTTGTCAGTATGTGGCATCTTGGATGTTGATCAAAGCATTGTTATTTGTCAATATGTGGCATCATGGATGATGATCAAAGCATTGTTATTTGTCAATATGAGGAATAATGATCAAAGCATTGTTATTTGTCAGTATATGGAATGAAAATCAAAGCATTGTTATTTGTCAGTATGTGGCATCATGGATGATGATCAAAGCATTGTTATTTGTCAGTATATGGAATGATAATCAAAGCATTATTTGTCAGTATGTGGCATCTTGGATGATGATCAAAGCATTGTTATTTGTCACTATATGGAATGATGATCAAAGCATTATTTGTCAGTATGTGGCATGGATGATGATCAAAGCATTGTTATTTGTCAGTATGTGGCATCTTGGATGATGATCAAAGCATTGTTATTTGTCAGTATGTGGAATGATGATCAAAGCATTGTTATTTGTCAGTATATGGAATGATAATCAAAGCATTGTTATTTGTCAGTATGTGGAATGATGATCAAAGCATTATTATTTGTCAGAATGTGGCATCATGGATGATGATCAAAGCATTGTTATTTGTCAGTATGTGGCATCATGGATGATGATCAAAGCATTGCTATTTGTCAGTATGTGGCATCATGGATGATGATCAAAACATTGTTAATTGTCAACATGTGGAATAAAGTTCAAGGCATTGTTATTTGTCAGTATGTTGAATGATGATCAAAGCATTATTATTTGTCAGTATGTGGCATCATGGATGATGATCAAAGCATTGTTATTTGTCAGTATGTAGTATCTTGAATGATGATCAAAGCATTGTTATTTCTCAGTATGTGGCATCTTGGATGATGATCAAAGCATTGTTTTTTGTCAGTATATGACATCTTGGATGATGATCAAAGCATTGTTATTTGTTAGTATGTGGTATGATGATCACGACATTGTTATTTGTCAATATGTGGTATCCTGGATGATGATCAAAGCATTGTTATTTGTCAATATGTGGCATAATGATCAAAGCATTGTTATTTGTCAGTATATGGAATGATAATCAAAGCATTGTTATTTGTCAATATGTGGTATCATGGATGATGATCAAAGCATTGTTATTTGTCAATATGTGGCATAATGATCAAAGCATTGTTATTTGTCAGTATATGGAATGATAATCAAAGCATTGTTATTTGTCAGTATGTGGCATCATGGATGATGATCAAAGCATTGTTATTTGTCAGTATGTGGAATGATGATCAAAGCATTATTATTTGTCAGTATGTAGCATCATGGATGATGATCAAAGCATTGTTATTTGTCAGTATGTGGAATGATGATCAAAGCATTATTATTTGTCAGTATGTGGCATCATGGATAATGATCAATGCATTGTTATTTGTCAGTATGTGGCATCTTGGATGGTGATCAAAGCATTGTTATTTTCAATATGTGGCATCATGGATGATGATCAAGGCATTGCTATTTGTCAATATGTGGAATAATGTTCAAAGCATTGTTATTTGTCAGTATGTGGAATGATGATCAAAGCATTGTTATTTGTCAGTATCTGGCATATTGGATGATGATCAAAGCATTGTTATTTGTCAGTATATGGCATCTCGGATGATGATCAAAGCATTGTTATTTGTTAGTATGTGGTATGGTGTTCAAAACATTGTTATTTGTCAATATGTGGTATCTTGGATGATGATCAAAGCATTGTTATTTGTCAATATGTGGCATCAAGGATGATGATCAATGCATTGTTATTTGTCAATATGTGGAATAATGATCAAAGCATTATTATTTGTCAGTATATAGAATGATAATCAAAGCATTGTTATTTGTCAGTATGTGGAATGATTATCAAAGCATTGTTATTTGTCAGTATGTGGAATGATGATCAAAGCATTGTTATTTGTCAGTATGTGGAATGATGATCAAAGCATTATTTGTCAGTATGTGGTATGATGATCAAAGCATTGTTATTTGTCAGTATGTGGAATGATGATCAAAGCATTATTATTTGTCAGTATGTGGCATCATGGATGATGATCCAAGCATTGTTATTTGTCAGTGTGTGGCATATTGGATGATGATCAAAGCATTGTTATTTGTCAGTATATGGCATCTTGGATGATGCTCAAAGCATTGTTATTTGTCAATATGTGGTATCTTGGATGATGATCAAAGCATTGTTATTTGTCAATATGTGGCATCATGGATGATGATCAAAGCGTTGTTATTTGTCAATATGTGGTATCTTGGATGATGATCAAAGCATTGTTATTTGTCAATATGTGGCATCATGGATGATGATCAAAGCATTGTTATTTGTCAATATGTGGAATGATGATCAGAGCATTGTTATTTGTCAGTATGTGGAATGATGATCAAAGCATTGTTATTTGTCAGTATGTGGAATGATGATCAAAGCATTGTTATTTGTCAGTATGTGGAATGATGATCAAAGAATTGTTATTTGTCAGTATATGGCATCTTGGAATGATGATCAAAGCATTGTTATTTGTCAGTATGTGGAATGATGATCAAAGCATTGTTTTTTGTCAGTATGTGGAATGATGATCAAAGCATTATTTGTCAGTATGTGGTATGATGATCAAAGCATTGTTATTTGTCAGTATGTGGACTGATGATCAAAGCATTATTATTTGTCAGTATGTGGAATGATGATCAAAGCATTGTTTTTTGTCAGTATGTGGAATGATGATCAAAGCATTATTTGTCAGTATGTGGTATGATGATCAAAGCATTGTTATTTGTCAGTATGTGGACTGATGATCAAAGCATTATTATTTGTCAGTATGTGGAATGATGATCAAAGCATTATTATTTGTCAGTATATGGCATCTTGGATGATGATCAAAGCATTGTTATTTGTCAGTATGTGGAATGATGATCAAAGCATTATTATTTGTCAGTATATGGCATCTTGGATGATGATCAAAGCATTGTTTTTTGTCAGTATGTGGAATGATGATCAAAGCATTGTTATTTGTCAGTATGTGGAATGATGATCCAAACATTATCCACGCTGTGGTTGGGGGGATCAGAGTAATGGTCACCATGAGTGGAAGCTGGTGAAGTGGCTCTGTAGAATCTGGCAGTTAAAAGTGGTTATTATTGCAGTGAAGTGGTGCAAAATTGTTGGGATGATATGTGAATATTAAAGGAAGGCAGAGAATACAACATCTTTGATGGATCTTATAAACTTTGAAAGATCATTGTGTTCTTTTTCCATTTAAAATGTTTGGATGATGGAGTATAGATAGATGTTTAGTGGAGCAGTTTTGAGACATCCATCATCTTAGTTTATTTTTACTTGTTGCAGCGTAATTACCCGCTTCTTAAAATTCACATTGGCTATCTTCATTAATAATGTTTATTAGCTATCTGTATTGGTACAAACTTTTTGGCATACAATAAGTAATAGTGAGTAATACTGTAATAGTAACAACTGCCAGGGTCACAGATGAGTAGTGGGAAAATCTAGTACAAACAAAATTGCCTTCTAGCATGAGTAGAAAAAATTACCATGGCAGAAAAAAAGAAAACCAAATCTCATAGTCGTTTTCTTTTGGAGGCATCTGACACTTGTTGGAGTGAGGCAGGTTTGAGCGCAATTCAGCTGGACTTGGAGGAAATAAAAGTAACAGTAAGCCTCAAAGGGAGCATTTCAAAAGCAGATTTCACATCTGCAATTGCTGACTAGGTTTTAAAAGAAAAAATGACCTTACAGAAATTGTCTCAACTGTTGTGAGGGAGTTATCGGTGAATGTGAAGGAAGATCTGAGAAGGGATATGACTGTAGAATGTGCAAGGGTGGTAATGGAGAGAACAGGAGAGTTGATGGATAGGATTCAATGGAATTTGAAAACCACATTTTGTAAGAAAAATTACAAGCAGCAAAGGAGAAAGACAATATGAGGAGTGATCTGAATGACTCAGACATCAAGCAAGTGCAGCATGAAATTAGATAGAAATATACTCGAGAAAGCTGAATACTAAAGTGAAGGAAATACTAAAATAGAAGGAAAATGAAAATCTAAGAGAGCAGATTTCAAAGGTAGCAAAGGAAGTCACGAAGAACATTTTAGAAAACAGGGACATAGTGATGGTGCATAGAATTCCCGGTTAACAAAGACAGCCACATCATGTTAATGCCAAATGCCTGAGTCTGGATTGTAAAATCCAAATTATCAGGAAGAAGAAGGATTTCCAGCAAAATAAAGGAAATTGACTGGTAGAGGATGTGACTAGGCAGGACTGCTCACTGACAAGACTCTTCATAATGTGATGTTTTACTCTATGATGAGATAATTTATAAGTAGGCCATGTAACCATACACTGCCTGTGAGCTATCGGTTTGCCCATCGTAAGCATTTTGCTCGTTCAGCATGGCATGAACAGAACTTACTGGTTTGAAATAATATACGATATACATAAATACCTTCGGTAAACGCTGTACACAAAAACGAATCACAAGTACACCTGTTAAATCCAAATAATAAATAAATGATAAATATTTACAATTCCGTGACAATATATCTACCTCCTAAAAATAAATTTCAACAATTTTAGAAAATCGCTGAATGTAAATAAAAACAACTACTGAATCATGCAATAATGAAAGAAAATGATCCGCTAATTACACCCTGCTTAGAAAATCGGCATCCACATTCTCCGACCCTCGAATCGCATCTATTCGGAAATACACGACTGCAAAGATAAAGCCCAACGCATCAATCTTGCGTTGGCGAACTTTGCTTTAAGTATAAGAGCAGCTGATAGTACGTTTGTAGGATAAAGTCTCTCCCGAAAAGGTATGTGTAGAATTTACCTATCCCCTGTACTAAAACTAGTACTCCTTTTCAATCACGGAGTAGCTCTGCTTTCGAGGGAGCTATTTCCTACTTGTATAAGCTGTAGGTAATTTCATTCCCTCTTGCTCCTGTAGTAAAACAGCCATTAGTCCAATATGGGATGCATCAGTCCTCAGTGCAAACGTTTTACTTTGTTCTTTCAACTTTAGAATTGTTGCACTTATCATTTTCCCTTTTAAAGCGTTAAACGCTCTTTCCTATAAAACCCAATCAAATCCAGAAAAGATCTTACTTGTTTCTTGGTCTCTGGTCAGTGCATCACTGATTGTTTCTATTTTGTACGGGTAAAGTTTAAACTTATCTAAACCACTTGCAATACGACTATTATGTTAGAAATTTTCAATTAGTTGTTATGTAAGAGTCTGCTTGCTCTGTTGGAAAATTGAGCTTGTTAGTAGTTATTTCTAACATAACCTTCTTCTTGTGCCTGGTTACGAGAAGGAAGAAAGTTCGGCATTCTTAAGAATAAAGGTCAAACCTATGTTGCATCTTGTGGGGATAAGCTCGGCTGCGAAGAGGTGGGATCGCTGTAAGAAATAGACACAACACTCTCTGAAGCTTAAAGTCGCACTGAGACTCACCAGCCCACAGCCATTTTTATATCTTAAAAGCTGGTGATCATCGGTATACCACGTTTTCATTCAAGGTCAGAGAGGTCTGTTTAATGAACTATGCCTATGTTCTAAAAGTCACGCGTGTTCTTGCGTGATAGTCAAGGACAGCTTTAACCTTTTATCAAGTTTAGAGGGAAGGGGAGAGAAAGAGAGAGAGCATGCTTTGACTGCCAAGGACGGTCTTTGCTCTCTATTAAGCTTACAAAGAGAGAGTGTGCATGCTCAGTAATTTTCCTAAGTAAACGACCTTTCAGATCATAAATTGTCTATAACCTTTTAGTTGCATGTGGTCTTTCACGTTTTGAACTTTTAACCCAACTAATTTTGTTGTTCTAGACTATCAGTTGCTTTGTTCCAAGTATGACAACACAATTAATAAGGGTTTATTGATTGAATTGTGAGGCAGTAACGTTGTTCGTTGTCCGTTGCTGAACTATTGAACCAGGCTTATTAATTTGATTAAAGCAGGCTTTTTCCATTACTAAGTCAAGTTGAGGAAACAAGGACAGAGTTTAATCTGAATTCATTTCAACGTTCTATTATGTTCAGGATATGAATTATTGATTGTGCCATGCTTCTTTTACAATCCAAATCAATATTATAGCATTCTTTTTAAATTCGCAGGCTTTGTCTTTCAATAAGTAGAGATTTCAATATATTCTACACAAGTAAAATATTATCGTTTCTTTCCTTTAAAATTGATATCTTGATAATACCTCCTGGGTTATTTTAGCTGAGTCCTCGAGGCTAGTACAAAATGATAAGTATACAAGAAAGAAGAAAGACAAATATTAACAATCAAAAATTACAATGCTCAGGTAGGTTAAAAAATTACAATGCATTGGTAAGTTGATAAATTGCAAAAAGGCAATGAGAACAATGTTCATTGCAGTACATATTGTGAAATTCAAAAAAAGAATACAATAAAATGTATAATAAGTAATAAATGGTAAGATGCATTGACAAATACACCAGAATAGACATGATAAAAGATACATGGAAAAATGTACCATAAAATGTGTAATAAGGAGCCAACATAAATTGAAAAAGAGATTACAATGACACAAGGAAGTACAAATATTAAAAAGACCAAAATACAACGCACTGACAAGAGTTAAGAAATATGAAAAGACAACAATTTACCATGTAGTACCTTGATGAGAAATGAAGAAAAACAATATATTAAGAAAACATTAAAATATGCAATGTGACAGGAGAATACCTAATGTGACATCAGTATGGTAAAGAAGGGGTTTATTCAAGGGAATCATACGAAAACACATTTGACACATTCAATGAAGTTCAAGTACAATAGTGAAAAGTAAAACGAAAACACTCTTGACAATAGTAAATGAATCCCAAAAGAAAGATTACTATTAATATTAGGTCTGTCGGAGAAAGAAAAAAAAATCTACATTACCTACTATACAACTAGTTACCTTCGACGATTTAATATCAGCATGCAGTTCTTGGTTTCATTATTTTTTATGTTATTTTACTCTTTTTTGTTACTTTTTTTGTTTTAATTTTGTTGCATAACATCAGTAGAACATTTAGCGGTGACTACTCTTATTATTTTGCTTCAGCGAAGTGTTGTAAAAAGAACTCTCATTATTATGGATAGTACTTGTAAACCAATATTGAATTTATCTTCTTATTGCATACATAATATCATTAAATACCAGCTACATTGAGGTAAGAATGTTTGCTTAGAGAACCTTGCAAGAATTTGGTATTAATCAAGAGTAATGAAGGTGAAAATGTTAGTGTTATGTTAATAATACCCTAATAACCATAACGTCTGTTCATTTGCAATCAAACCTTGACCTGTGTGTATATGAAATTGCATTTAATAGAACCTATGAGCAGTAAGTGAAAATATTAAAATCGTAAAACTGAATCGACATGATTTAGTGCATCATTAACATTGTAAAACTGAGCGTGTATTACCGACATTACCTATGACGTACGAAAGGGAATGTATCACCGTTATCGTTTCAAACAAACTTTACTCAGAAGTTGATCATATGCAGGGCAATAGCTGCTTCAACAATTCAATATGCATGGCAATCTCCGCTTCAACAATTCAATATGCAGGGCAATCTCTGCTTCAAAAATTCAATATGCAGGGCATTAGCTGCTTACAAAATTCTGTGTTGAGCAATCGCTCAGACACTTTAGCTATAGAAAAACATACATAATAACACTACAACATCATTTGATGCTGCAAAACCATAGAAGGAAACTCTTCTGACTGGTTTGAAGACATTAGAGCCGTACCTTTTGCGTTTTGCCAAGACAATACCAAATGATAAACATTCATATGATTTCATATGAAACACGTGAGAGAAAATCTCAATAACATTATCGAACAACATTGTGCTAACAAAACAAACAACATCTGCATCAATATATTTGAAACGGCATGGCGGAAATTACAATTCTTAAGAGAGGTAAACACGGTACGATCTGTTATGTGTTATAGTAGCGAAACATGTATAATGTAGTTTGAGGTGTCAAGACGAGCAGGTTTAATGTTTGATATAAATGCTTAGGGCATGGAATGAAACTTAAAGGTTCATTCACACTTACTGTAGTAGAAATCTTAGCAACTTAAGACTGGTGTTCTGAGGTAAGTAATGGCATTATTATTCATACTGAGAAATGCACGCATTATACCACCGTTGACTGACACGTACTTTGATTCTTGATCGTCAACATATTTTTTTTTGTTGTTGTAGCATCATTATCTCTAGGTGGATATTCAAGAACTGTAATTTTATTTTTGTTCATAATAACAGTCCCAGTAAATCAATCACCTGCTTTTTTAACATAATCATTAACTGACCTACCAGAATCTTGTATCTTACCTCGATTGTTAAAAGTAACGATATTATCAGCAACCGCAGTAGGATTTCGTACGAGTACATCTGACAGTTGTACATTACTCGTTTTTAATCATCCTTGTTTGTCCTGGAAAATAAAGACTTCATTTGAATCTACACTTGCAACATTTAATAAATTATTAATTCCATTTTTGAGCTGATCAAGAGTTGCATACTTTGATAAGTCACCTTGATAACCTTCTGTGGATACATCTCCTGCTAATGTTCCAAATGTTGTATAGTAACACATTATTTAGTGTCCTTCATAAAATTATCAGCATTAGTTTAATATTATATAAAATTATAACAACAATGGCAAAGTCGACAATATTAAACTTTGATACAGAGACTCTGGTGAAGTATAAACATAACAATGAACGTCTTTATTGTCATTATCTTATTGTTGGGCGAACTGGATCGGGAAAAACAAATTTGCTTAAGAACTTGCATCTTTTTGTGATAATTTTAACTACGATCGAGTTTATATTTACACAATCAATCCACAACAGGATAAGTATGAGTTATTAAGCGAATATAATAACAAGCTTCGTGATGATCGTAAAGATAGTGAATATTTTTTTATAATTAGGCAGCCAGAAGAACTTATTCCAGTAATCAACTTGATGCAGATGAACATAAGATAGTAGTTTTTGACGATATTCCGCTAAATAACATGGAGATGAATAAAATAAGATCATATTTCTCACTGTCACGTAACAAACAATCAAATTCTGTTTATCTCGCTCAAGAATATTATAATGTTGACAGATTTATTCGGCGAAATACGGGTTGTTTTATATTATTTCCAGGACTGGACAATGTTGACGTTAGAAATATTGCAAGCGAGCAATGCGGTGACGTGACAAGAGGTAAATATATTGAACTTTATCGTAATGCTACAAAGGATAAATACAACTTTTTCTTATTTGATAAACTTAAACATGATCCTACTAAAATGTTTCGCTGTTGTATTAACAGTTACTTACAGTAAAGCGTTTTAGTTTTATAAAATCTATAATAATAATAATGGACAAACGAGCACAATATAGAAAATACATAGATCTAAAAAAACTTGCTTAATCTCAGGCATCATTTAAGCAAAAAGTACAGCAAGCACGACGTAGACAAGTAACTGCTACAGAAACAACAGCTACAATTTTCAAACCAGTTACTGAAGCACTACTTGGAAAACAATATGAAACTAAACCACTATCAGAAGAAGAACTTACACAACTGCAAGAAAAAGGGTTGGTTGGAATTGTTAAAGAACCAGAAGCAGCTGCTGCAAAAATTGTTATTAGATCTGATGAGGAAAAAAGAAAACTAACTTAGGCACTAACAGCACATATAGCTGATCCTGCTGCTAGACAAGCTGAAACAGATCGTTTGATAAATAATTCGCTGGAACATGAGCGGAGATTGACAGAGTTAACAACGCAAGGAATACAAAATATAACAAATGTATTAGGAGAAATAAAAGATATCAAAGAGGAGCAAAAAAGTTGGTGAGCTTGCTGTAAAATTTATGGAAGTTGGAGAGCAAAAACTTTTTTATATAAAAAGAGCAAATGATGAGATGAAAGAAAATGAGTATAATGATTTTTAAAACAAAGAAAATATAGAAGACGTTGATAATATAAGTAAGTGGACTAATGAAGAATATCAAGCAATAATCGATAGATTAAATACAATATTAAGAGACGGAGCTGCTGCTAAAGATGAATTAAACACGGTTAAAGAAATTGAGAATATGCATCCACTTTATGATAGAATGAGATATGGTGTTATTGCTATCATGATTGGAAGAACAGCAGAAAATAGTAGACAAAAACCTTTTTGGTAAGTGGTGGAATTTTAGAATTTACTACACTCGAAAAAATTCGTGTAGAAAAGAACTAGAAAAGGAAAAACAGGAACAGGCGTCAGAATATTTACATCAACTACTGAAATGATAGGTAGATTAATGTTAAAGAAGCTGGAAATGACAGTGTTGCAATTGATAATGAAATCATTGACATACTTGATCATCTAAGATCGAGCGAATTCTTAACATCTGATGAATATGAAAGTTTACACCGCGACTTTAATTTTGTAAAATGATATAATATAAAAAAATGTCAACAACATTATTGCTAGACTCCATTGAGTCTGCGATAGATAGCGCAAATTTTTCAGTAAATTATATTTCTTCTATACAACTAGATCCTGCAAAACAATATGAGATTGGATTAATTTCTTGTACCTGCTGGAATGCTATGCCTAACGTGAAAAATGATGTTAACGATGAAATTTGGTTTACTATGATTACAACATCTTCAATATCTACAACAAAAAAAATTCCACAAGGAGCTTATAATATTACTGATCTAAACAGGACAATCAAAGAGCTCATAACAAAAGCTGGCGGTGTGGCTGATAATTTTGAGTTGGCAGCGAATTATAACACATTACGAGCTAGGATAACTTTGAAAAATATATTAATCGGTCTTGAACCAAGAGAAAAAGAGAAAGAAGTATTGCACAACTGTTAGAATTTACTGAAAAAAAGTTACACTGCACTTGATCAGGCTATTACGTATGACAGTGAACTGCCAGTAAATATAACAGAAATAAATACAATATTAGTAAATTGCTCTATTGCTTCTGGCTCTTACACATCAAAAGGTAGCAAGGGTCAAACGATTTACAGTTTCTCACCAGAAGTTCTGCCAGGTTCTCTCATGCAAATAACTCCACGACATATTACCTATTATCCTTTAAATATTGAAAATCAAATGTCAAGTATAATAATGCAGCTGACAGATCAATCTGGAAAACAGTTGCATTTTAAAAATGAAGTTCTAACTTATTATTTACATCTACGCGAGCAAAAGTAAACAATAAAAATTATACAACATCAGATATAATGAAACAAAGAAAAAAAATTATCGAAGAAAAATAATAGGAGGATTTTTTGGAAATATATTTACAAAAGTTATTGAAAATGTTCCAGGTATAGCGCGTAAAGTTGCACCAATTGCTATTGACGCAGGTAAAGCTTTTGCAACAGGGGATGCATCTGCCGGTGGGACAAAAAATATCTGATAAAATAAAAGGAGATCCACCGACTGCATCTGAAATAAAACAAGTTATCTCAGAAATTGCTCCAACAAAAGAAACTCAACGAGCTATGATAACAACAACAAAAAAAACTATTATCACCAAAAGGCGAGCAGATCATACAAAAATTAATATCTAAAGTAACAGTGCCGCAAATTTTTTTTATATAATCTAATAAATAAAATGTCGGTTAAAAATTATCTCGAGTTAACAGAAACTCATGACATCGACAACGATGTGACAGAATTTGAGTATGTTGAGTATCTCGATGAGAATTCTAATGAACCAAAAAAGGCTGGTATTAGAACCTTTAACACCAGAGACGAAGATCTATTTCTACTGGCACATAAGGTTATGTTAGAAGTTCGCGGTCAGATTATGACAGTAGCCAATCTACCTGCTGCAATTGCAGTTGGAGCAGAAGTAGCTCTTATAAATAACGGCTGGTGTTTATTCAAAAGTGCTAGATATCAATTGGCCAATCAAACTATAGAAGATATTTCTGGTCATCTAGAAGTTGCAAGTACGATTTTAAATATTATTTCATTTTCAGATGATTACTCGAGATCAACTGCAACCAACATGATGTGGTTTAAAGATACTGGACGTGGTATAGCTGAATCAACTGAATTTTTGAAGAGAGGCGCTACAGTACACGGAGCTAATGCAGATGCAAATCCTGGAATTGTGAAAATTTTTCTCATTGCTAATGTTGCTGCTCTAGATATTGCCGCACCAGGTGTAGCTGCTAATGCAGACGCTACAAGAGTTTCCCTTTACCGCAGCTTTTAATAATCTTAATATAACACCACCAGCTGCAGATGCAAACGGTACTGCAATGTTAACCTTGCTTCTTAACACACTTGACGTAAAAAAATCCACGTTATAACGAAGGTTTTGCTAGGCGAAGAGAACTAGCAGCAGGATCACGTCAAATTACAATGATGCATCCACTAAGAATGATTTTTGGGTTTTGTGTCGCGATCATAGTAAAGTATTTCGCGGAGTAAAACATACTCTTATTTTAGATTGAGCAGAACAAAACGATTGCTTGTTTAGATCTGAAGGGGTTGATGTACAGTTTATCATAAACAAACTTGCTCTGTGGATGTCACGTATAACACCGTCGATCACTAAAATGTCAGAAATAAATAGCACACTTGATATGCATACAAACATAATTTATTTTAAGCAGCATAAAATATATCAAACAGCAGTTCCAAATACTAACCACTACACATGGCGGGTCACAACAACATCAAGCGAACAACTGCCGATACAAATATTTTTCGTATTTCAACAGCACGCACGACGAGGTAAACAACAACAAAATAATGCAATATTTGACCACGCTGATGTCAGACGAATATAGGCTAGACTAAATTCGAAGCAATATCCAGAGCGAGCTATAGAATGCAATTTTGCTGATGACGCTAATAAAAATATTACTCGACCGTATAAGTATCTGCTTGACGCAATGCAAAAGTATCAAGATGTTGAAGATGGATCTCAGAAATCAGCAGAAGAATTTCGTACACTTTATCCTATATTTCATTTTGATGTTAGCAAACATAGCGAGCGAGCTGTAGACAACACAGCGGATATTCAAATTACCTGGACACTCGAAGCGGTTCCAATAGCGCCGTTGTACGTATACGCATTAGTGATTAGTGATAGATTTATTACGATAGATCTGTTGGAGGTAAAATGACAGTTCAAGTTTAATCTGCCGTTGTTATATAAAATGACAAAATATATTGTAAAAAAGTATATTTGACTGCTGGCCAAGTTAAAAAAGTTAGTAGCTGCTCTTGCAATGCGAGAAGATGTATCATTAAAAATCAATCCTAATATTTGTAATGGTGTTTTAACAAAATTAATGCTGACAAAAAATCAAGAAAACAAATATAATGGGAAAAAAATTTTGTTTTAAATTTAAGTGCTGCACAAATAACAGCGCTGATAAAAGAAGGTGGATTTCTTGGTCCGGCATTATCAGTATTAGCTGCAAAATTTTTACCGGTCTTAGGCACATTAGGACTAACAGCAGCAACGGGAACAATATCTGACGCAACGAAACAAGCAGTTGAGGGTAATGGTATCATTCGCGGAAGTGGAATAAAAAATTTTTGAAATTTTATGTAATTGATATATTATAATGCCGCAACGAAAACCAAGTCGTCAGAAAAAAAGAAAACAACAAAATCGCCAAAAAAGAAAACAACAAAACTCAAGCAAAACAAGGAGAAATTATTCCGTTCGCTCCACTTTTAGCGGGACTAGCGGGAAGTCTGCTGCCAGATCTTTTAGGAATCGTTCGTGGTCTAACATTACCGGGAACACGAAGAAATTATGATACAATTGATAAGTTAAAAGCAGTTCCTGGATTTCACGGAGTTTATTCTAAAGATGATCTCGTAGCAATAGAAACACCGTCAGCTGTAGGTTCATGTGTGATAAATTTGCAAGATTTTAATGACGGATCAGGTACGCATTGGGGTGCAGTTTATAATATTAATTAATTTGACGCGTTTAGACTTCCTCCAAGCGATGTAATAAAAAGATATATGAACAAAAAATATATAAAAAATATATTTTTCATCAAATCAACTCCAACCTGTTTGAACTTCTGCTTGCGGATATTATTGTATAATGTTTATCAGACAGATGTCTCGGAAAATCTTAATTTTTTAAAGTTTATTTTACAGTTTGACAAGCAACCTTCCCACGCTAATCATGAGATTGCAATTAATTTTATCCAAACTTACAAATATAATAATGTCAACATATTGTCTCAAGTGTAGAACTAAAACAGAAAATATTAATTAAACAACAGAAAAAACGAAAACCAACAGGACGATGTTAAAAAGTATTTGTGCAATCTGTGGAAAAAGAAAAAGTATGTTTTTAAAGAAAGTGTCGCTAGGAGCTGGTTGTTCTGATGTCGTCAGGGAGGTTATTTTAGTAGACGACTAAAAATATAGAATGATATGCAACTGCGATTCTGACAGAGATTTGGGTCTTGAGCAAAAAAAAATTGTCGCATAGTGTCAATGTTGTAACAACATAGAAATAATAGGTACAGGTATAGATATACACAAAATTATTGGTAAATTACCAAAACCAAAAAGCGGTTGGACTTTACCAGGTCATCGGTATGCAGGACCTTACAATCCGCTAGATCAACAACTAGATGACAACGACAATCCATTGCCAGGACAAGAGCCTTATAATCAAGTGGATGCAATAGCGATGCGTCATGATATCTGTTATCGTGATCATGAAAACTCGAAAGCAGACTGTGATAAAGTAATGTTAGACGAGTTACGTGATATGGAGCCAACAAACATGAGAGAACGTTTTGATAGAAGATATGTTCAGGTAATGATTGGAGCGAAATATAAATTAGGACTTGGAAAAGAATTATACGATGATCTTGCAGTCGAACTACATAGACCTAAAAAAAAAAAGTTTCCGACACATAAAGTTGTCGCTAATGCCGTAGATGATATCTGGGCAATAGATTTGGTGGATGTATCCACTCTGGCTCAGTTTAACGATAACAAAAAGTATTTGTTTAATGTTAATGATGTTTTTAGCAAATACGCTTTCAGTGTACCTGTTTCGGATAAGACAGGGACTTCAATGACTGATGCGTTAAAACAAATAATAATGAGAACAGAAAGAAAACCGAATAAAATCTGGACTGATCAAGAAGCAGAGTTTTCTTAACAAAAAGTTTGAGCAGTTTCTAGAACAAAATAATATAAAAAAATACGTTTCAGGGAACGAGGGTAAAAGCGTTGTTGTCGAGAGATTTAATCGCACGCTAAACGAAAAAATACACAAACATTTGACAGCTCAAAACACCAACGGGTACACAGATGACCTTTCTCAAATCGTGGACAAGTACAATAACACGAAACATCGAACTATTAAAAATCCGATATTGGTGAACGAAAACATGTACCGCAGACAAAAATTTAAGGTCGGTGGTAAAGTTAGAATTTCTTTGACAAAAAATGTATTTGAAAAAGGATTTACTCCAAACTGGAGCGAAGAAGTATTTGTGGTTGATAAAGTACTTTTAACAATACCTGTAACATACGCGTTAAAAGATCTGGCAGGGGAGACTATTGTAGGTAGTTTTTACGAACATGAAGTACAAAAAACTGAACAAGATGTTTTCGTTATCGAAAAAGTGATTAGGAGAAAATGAGATAAAAGTTTAGTCAAATGGCGTGGGTATAGCGATAAACTTAACAGTTGGATTCCGACCAAATAAATTATGAAATAATGTTATTATAAATTTCATCGTACTTTCGTTTGACAGATTTACATTTTATTGGTTTACATAACGATATTAGATATTGTCTGCCATCGTCAGAGATCGTCATTAGATTAAAAGTTTTAACAAATATGAAATCGAATTTAATATTTTTCTGTCGGCCTGGAATGTTGATGTTTAAGAAAGGTTTGATCAGCTGCCAAAACCGTTGTTGCTCGGCAACGGTAAAATTAAATTTTATTATTTTTTTAGCAATGTGATACCTGACATTATATTTTCCAGTGGTTGGTCTGCTGTAATTTGATCTATCAACGACGGTGACTATTTTATCAACATCGTCAGACTCGTTGTTGTATAAAATATCATCTTCGCTATAAACAACAGATTTGCCTATCATATCGTTAGTGATTGTAATATTGTCTGCAACATTATCGTTAATGTTTACATCTCTTGCAGTGGTATCTTCTGCATATAATTCAGCGAGTCGTTTCATAAAGTCCATTATTATAATATATTTTTATCTAATTTATTTTTATAAGATGACTGACGAGGTAAAATATCACCAAAAAGTTAATATATTAAATTACAAAGAGCTAGCCAAAGCGGTAAGAAAATGCTTGTCGGGTTATAGTGTATACTCTGTTGACGTTATTGTCATGCAAGGTGATTCTCATAAAATATTATTAACATCAGCAGAAAAAAATAAAATTAATAAAAGTGCAGTAACGACTTTAAAATTTGATAATGATATTATAGCATTTGCTCATCATTGTTTGACTAAAACCGAGCTATAAAATATTTTTAATCATCATATCTAAATCAAATCCTAGCATCCTATTCGCTTGAAAAAGCTGATCTTGTTACTCTATCAGCTACAAATTTTACTGTCATAGGATGTATATTATAATATTTCGCCGCAGCTGTAATCGATTTGAATTTCATCTCCTCGTCCGTTTCGAGATTTAACGAAACAACAGGTTTTGCTGGGCATCTAAAATTAATACCACCACCTCGTCCATTTATCACATTTTCCTGTTGCATCACTAGTTCTACATTTTCCAATCGATTTTCTGTTTTTACGTTATTAATGTGATTAATGACCAGACCATCCGGTATAGATTCATTAAATGTCTCGCAAACAAACCTATGCGATTTATAATTAATAAAATCTGTCCATGTTCCCCTAACACTTATTATGAGATATCCCATATTACTTATAGTACCAAGAACGTTTTTAGTTTTTCTGTTTCTAATAATACCGTGATCGTTAGCCTCGTATAAATCAAAGACTGGGTGCGGTTGATATTCATCTTGTAAGGATAAGTTTTCGATATTATCATCCGTGACCGCACCGTTATAATGATATACACGTTGTCCTTTTGGAATTTTGTTGCAGAATAATGTGTAAATAAAATCTTTTCTAAACATTTCCGTTCTCTCAGTTCCATATCCCCCTACTTTAATCTTATAACCTGCTGGTGTTAATCTTCCAACAGGAAAATTGTGTATGATATGTATCATCGAACCTAATGCATTTCCAGCGTATGTGAGTATAATAACGCTCTTGCTCGCATGCGCTTATTAGATTTTGTCTCATTATTTTATTATATTTTTTATAACTCTAATTGATTTTTCAACCGTAGCGCATGCGCTGTGTGCGGTAAATTATCGATCGAACAATCAATTAGATATTAGACTATATTATAACAATGTTGAAATTGCGTGATACAGCTAAAAAGAGCATTATGGGAGAACCGGAAAAAAAATAGCGACTGCCTTTACAGGATTCGACAACAGTTATCGGTTCAATAATCAAATCGTACTGATAAATTTTACTGCAACAAATCTCTATCATCGGCTACAGACATCTGTAAAACGTGAGCTTGAAAAACACAAACGTATAAGAATATTAGTACAATCAGGTTATATTTTCAAAACTACTTGTGACGGAAGAATCAACTGACAAGGAAACTATAGACCCTTATATCAACGCGAAATCCAGACGTGTTTTACTTGGGACTGATCTTTTGTCACTAGCTGATGAAATACATCAAGAAATTTGGAAAAAGATAGAATACTTCACGGAATTGGGTTCAGGTTGGAAGTTTGAAATGATCAAAGAAATTTTGTTTCACACGATGAAATATGACGCATTACGAGGTAGTTCATACATCGACCTGCCACCAAAAATAAAAAATAAACAATGCTGTATAAACGTGAAGAATGTCTATAACAATTGTTTTCAATGGGCTGTTCTTTCCGCGCTATTTCCAGTAGAAAAACACAATGACAGCGTTGAGAAATATATTAGTCACGTGTCAAGATTAAATTTTAAAGATATTGACTTTCCAGTGGCAGAAAATCAAATACCAAAGTTTGAAAAGCAAAATATTTCGATTAACGTTTTCGGACTAGATGAAAAGGAAAACGTCTATCCGAGATATATTTCAGATAGATATTTTTCATATAACCAAATCTCGCAGCCGATATGCATAAACGTCATAGGTCAAATAGTCACGTGATAACAACAAAAAAACCGCGTTTTCCCATGCCCCTTGTGGAAGATGGCAAATGTGTCACCTTCATTGATCACTGATTTTA
This sequence comes from Potamilus streckersoni, assembly GCA_016746295.1. Lineage (NCBI taxonomy): Eukaryota > Metazoa > Mollusca > Bivalvia > Unionida > Unionidae > Potamilus > Potamilus streckersoni. The sequence continues at coordinate 168,368 of JAEAOA010000960.1, read as the reverse complement.
TTACATCATACTGTAGTTCTTTAATATTAAAATAGTATCCCTTTTCTTAAAGTATCTCATTGGCAAGAGCTTCCGTGTATTCGTCTTACCTGCCATGTTGCAATATAGGTTTATGCACAAAACCTTCCATTCCAGTATTGCAGAAAGAAGACATAAACTCGAAAATATTGAATGAAAGTCACGCAATGTATACAATAACAAGAAAAAACACGTATTATTCAACATATTAATTGGGATAACAGCAGCCCGAAACATGTCGCTGTCGCATCTTCCTGTAAAGAGGCTGACTGATCACGCAGAAACTACATGTCAACGCACTTTGTTGTTATCACGTGACTATTTGACCTATGACGTTTATGCACATCGGCTGCGAGATTTAGTCATGTGACTAGCAATTAAAATGGTGCGAACGAGGTCAAAATTCATCAACGCTGTAGTTACGTCTCGTCTGACCACGGATTAAAGACAAAATCGGTGTTATGCTTGTAATTTCTGAGAAGATAAATGATTTCCGTATCGATTTAATGTAATTATGGGTCAATGCAAGGTCATTTAAGTTTTCTAGGCCTTATAGTTGGCGAGTACCCTATGCCGACACCAAATGGTGTCGGCAAATTCCAAGTTTTTGATAGGGAATAGACTGACCCTACACCCCAACATAAAAAAAAAAAACAAATATCAAAAATGGGGTGTCAAGGGTCAGAGGAAACTCGGACTAAATGAGATAGTATGTCTGATGGAAGGATGGATAGACCATTTGACACACGGTTAACTTTATCCATCATTTTGTAAGTTAGAAACATTAATAAACGGGGAATATAAGTTCTTGAAAACGTAATCTTCCATCCTGTTAAAGAATAGTTCCCCTCAACTTCCTCTTTGCTTTGTTTAACTGAATTTGATCAACAAAAATCACATAAGTTGTGTGCTGTTCAAAGAATGGAATTTTAAGTTAGTTTTATATTAGAAATAATGCTAAAAAAACAGCACAATCAAAATCACTGTTGCTTATGAAATTGTAGAATTCTTAAATATTTTAGGAACTTTTGTTGTGTAGTCAGTAGCAGGGGATGTCCATGATATACAATTAGTAGCTAGGGATACTTGTATTATGTTCTAAATGGTTGGGGTTCTATGTTATCAGCAGTTGACCATGTTTGTATACACTATACTATCTATAACTGATTATGTTCCATACAAGTCAAATGATGAGAATGCCCCAAGCTATAACATTATGCAATTCGAAACTCAATTACTGTTAGGTGAAAACGCTGAACCTCCTCATATCATGTCCACATGTTGATTCCCAATCTTAGTTTTCGAAACTTAAATCAGAAACTTGAGGAAGTATTCTAAAATAAAAGTCAGGAAATTAAGGAATTATTTATTTATTTTTTTAAATCTGAAAATAAACTTTTATAACCCTTTCAGGACAAATTATTAATAACAAAAATGTTAAACTATTTTAGGTCTTTGTTTAAGCAAAGTTGATACAAATGTAACAGTAACTAAAGAATTTGTATTACCGAGTTACCTTTTTTACAAAAGAAATTCAAGACTTCAGATTGGTTATATCAGGAATTATATGGAGGTAAAATTATGGAAAAGCAGTTCTAATAATAAGATTTTCAAGATGTCAAAAATTCTGATTGCCCAAGTGACACCATGTTCATTTTAGACCAACCAGACCATAGCATGCATTAGATTTCAAGACGACCAACCAGACCTTAGCATGCATTAGACTTCAAGACGACCAACCAGACCTTAGTATGAATTAGATTTCAAGATGACTAACCAGACCTTAGCATGCATTAGATTTCAAGACCAACCAGATCTTAGCATGCATTGGATTTCAAGATTACCAACCAGATTTTAGCATGCATTAGATTTCAAGACAACCAACCAGACCTTAGCATGCATTAGATTTTAAAATGATCAACCAGACCTTAGCATGCATTAGATTTTAAAATGATCAACCAGACCTTAACATGCATTAGATTTCAAGACGACCAACCAGACCTTAGCATGCATTAGATTTCATTCTAGACCAACCAGACCTTAGCATGCATTAGATTTCAAGATGACCAACCAGACCTTAGCATGTGTTACATTTCAAGACGACCAACCAGATCTTAGCATGTGTTACATTTCAAGACGACCAATCATACCTTAGCATGCGTTAGATTTCAAGATGACCAACCAGACCCTAGCATGCTTTAGATTTATTTCATGACGACCAACCAGAATTTAGCATGCATCCAATTTCAGGAAGACCAACCAGAAGTAAGCATGCATTAAGTTTCATAAAGACCAACCAGACCTCAGCATGCATTAAGTTTCATAAAGACAAACCACACCTTAGCATGCATTAAGTTTCGATATGACAAACCAGACCTTAGCTTGTGTAAATTTTCATGATACTTCTTGCAATCGTTTTGAAAGTATAACAAGTTTCAAATGCTCAAACCAGCAGTGATATTTCATAAGGGTTAGTCAATATTCATTAGGGATCCACTAGGCCTTAAGATGTCCAAACCAGCTGTGATATTCAAGGGTTAGATACTTTTTACTGAGTATTCACTAGACCTTAAGATGCCCAAACCAGCAGTGATACTGAATAAGGGTTAGACACTTTTCATTGAGGATTTATCGTCCTAATGATGTCCAAACCAGCAGTGATATTGACTAAGGGTTAGACACTTTTCATTGAGGATTCACTAGACCTTAAGATGTCCAAAACATCAGTAATATTCAAGGGTTAGACACTTTTTACTGAGTATTCACTAGACCTTAAGATGTCCAAACCAGCAGTGATATTCAAGGGTTAGACACTTCCTACTGAGGATTCACTAGAACTTAAAATGTCCAAACCAGCAATGATATTCAAGGGTTAGACACTTTTTATTGAGGATAAACTAGACCTTAAGCTGTCCAAACCAGCAGTGGCATTCAAAAGTTAGACACATTTTACTGAGGATTCACTAGACCTTAAGATGTCCAAACCAGCAGCGATATTCAAGGGTTAGACTTTTTAATGAAATTTCACTATACCTTAGGATGTCCAAACCAGCAGTGATAATCAAGGGTTAGACACTTCTTACTGACGATTCACTAGACCTTAAGATGTCCAAACCAGCAGAGGCATTCAAAAGTTAGACACATTTTACTGAGGATTCACTAGATCTTGAGATGTCCAAGCCATCAGTGATATTCAAGGGTTAGATGCTTTTTTGTGGATTCACTAGACCTTAAGGTGTCCAAACCAGCAGTGATACTGAATAAGGGTTAAACACTTTTCATTGAGGATTCACTAGACCTTAAGATGTCCAAACCAGCAGTGATATTCAAGGGTTAGGCACTTCTTACTGAGGATTTACTAGATCTTAAGATGTCCAAACTAGCAGTGATATTCAAGGGTTAGACACTTCTTACTGAGGATTCACTAGACCTTAAGATGTCCAAACCAGCAGTGATATTCAAGGGTTAGACACTTCTTACTGAGGATTCACTAGACCTTAAGATGTCCAAACCAGCAGAGATATTCAAGGGTTAGATGCTTTTTACTGAGGGTTCACTAGATCTTAAGATGTCCAAACCAGCAGAGATATTCAAGGGTTAGAAACTTTTTACTGAGGATTCACTAGACCTTAAGATGTTTCAAACCAGCAGTGATATTTAAGGGTTAGACATTTTTCATTGAGGATTAACTAGACCTTAAGATGAATGATTGTTTATTTTGCAGTTGTAGCAATAACAAACATTTGCTAATGGAAATTGAAGTTAAGCCTTGTGTTTTTGATAAGGTAAAATAAATTCAAAGGTAAAACAAAAATAGTGCCACATTTATTTACTGATATCATTAAACACAAATGATAAACTATGATGCATTCCATAACAAATAAAATTTTACACAATGTATATAACACGTGCTAAACAATAAAAATTTTAAAAAAATCTATCAATAATATTGTCATAAAGAATTCATTTGGGTAAAATTGTTTTAATGTAAAGTATATTAATCTAAATTCATTATAAAAGCACTTGCTCCAAGAGCAGATAAAAACACTGACATGTTCATTTTATATAGTTGAAAATTTGCTGTGAACACTCCTGTAACAAACAAGACACAAAGCAGTTGAAAGATTATCTCCATGGTTGGCATAACATTGAAAATCCGCTGAAGTAACCAATAAATGATAAAATAAAATTACTGTATGACTTCAGTTTGCACAATATGTGCACTTTGTTTACCACTAAGCTAGCCTAATGAAAAATAGGGTGCAAAAAGGCATTTTTTCTGGGATCAATGTAGAGTAATTCAATATGTGTTTAAATGTTTACCTACTTTTTTATTTAAAGATTCATTCAGGTTTTTTAATGCTCTTTTTAAAGGTTTCCAAGGTGAAAATGAAATATTAGGTTATCTGAGGTTCACTTCTATCCCTAGTGTAGGATGGATGTACATGATGAAACAACAAAATGAAATTGTGAATTTATCAATTAGTTTAAACTTTATATTTTTTATACTTGTGGATAAGAAGTGACAAAAACACATCTGAGAAATTGCATAATAGTAAAAAAGAACCCCAACATTTAAGAAATTCTTGGTTTGAAATACCCATAGGCTGGCAGCCTGGAGGAAGCTGGATAATTGGATTGGTCAGTAGTTTTTCTTTTGTCCCTTGTCCAGAATATGGAATATTGATCACAAAAGAAAAATCCTAAAATTCTGACAATTTTCTTTTTAAAAAATTTGGTTTCAGGAATGTTTACAGTTAGAAACTATGTTGATGGACCCTATTTCTGAGGTCTAGACAAATCTATCTACCATTTCACACTAGAATGTTGACATTTATCTTGTTTTTTGCCTTGACAGCTCCAAAATTTTATCACTGATGGCCTCTTTAAAGTTTGTAACCTAAACAACACCGCTGCCCTTTTAATTTGACACTGTTCCTTTTACTGTTATGATTCATTTTTAATAATATAAGTTTTTGTTCTATTTTCATAAAATCAATTCTCTAACACTTTGTTAATAGATTCTTAACTTCTCTGATGGAAAATGCATACAATCAATATATGTATAAAAAATGCAAAATTTGAGCAAACATATTTAATATGATAATCTATCAGTCTTATTTTCTCTAACATTAAACCAAACATTAATCATTCACACTCTCCATGTGAGGCATGAAATTTGACCAAATAAATGATTGTCCATATCATTGATTAATATTATGAATTAATTATTAGTTAAGAAAACATTTCCAAAGGTCTTAAAGAGTCAAGTTCGAAATAAATGGATGATCAGAGTTTTACTGTACTTATTTCTTAAATATACTCTGATAACAGAAATGGTGAAAGCATAAGAATATATCATTACCGTCACTAACATTATGCACTTTTACAATCACGAAAAAAAAAATTATCATTCTCACATCAATAAAAACAATACATACAAAATATGAAAACTATGCAAATCAGGAAATGTCTAAACATAATCCTGATAAAAAAAATTAGTAATATAAAATATTTAATTAGCTGTGTTAAAAAAAAATAATGAAACTGTGGAGCAAGTGCAGCTATACACACTTTTTAGTGTGTGTGACTAAGTGGATTAGAGAGCAGAGCTGAAAATTACCTAGAGATTACATATTCCTGCCCTTAGAAGGCATGTCTTTTGCAATAAATGGTTTCCATGTTGGTTCTCTGTATTGAACATCCATTTACACAGAACACCTTTATCTTAAAATCTTGCTATTCCAACCTCTGCATATAATACATAGATAGTTTTCTCATTCTAATTTCTTGTTTTAATATCTTCATTCATTCAGACATAAATTTTCAAACTATCTCTTGGTTTTTGCAACATTTTCACCCTGCCAATGAGCTCAATTTGCTGAGAACATCTGCAAATGTATTGTGACTGTAACCAATTTATACATAAATATATATGTATGTACATGTACACTCATTTATTTACCACTGAAGATTCCTGAATTTATTTATTAGCAGATCTTAGATGTATACATAATCCAAAAGCTGACACCTCATATTGTTGCGGTCTTATTCAACTTACTATGGGTTATAATTCTGAATCCCCATTTCATGCTAATGAAATAAACCTCTTGATTTTCAAAGATCTGCATTACTACTCAGATGTCAGTCAACTGAGGAAGGCAAAAGGAAAAAAAGATCAATTAATTGCATTAAATGTGTGTAACACATCAATTTTATTTAAGAAACATCATGTATTTTTCTATTGATAAAAAACAATATATCTAAGAAAATTGATTTACAAAACTCTACATTATTTTCATTCATTTTACTATGGATTAACATATTTTTGTTTACACTGAAAGCTCTTTATATATTTGGACAAAAATCTATAATACACATAAAAAATATTGACCTGCTGCAAATGATAAAACTGATGTCATCTTTATTTGCATATATGGACAAAGGAATCCTGCTCCTAATTAATATTTACCACAATTTCCAAACAAAAGACATCATAATCATCAAATGTCCTTCACTAATCCAATAGTGAATTCTGTCATTCATTAAAAATGCTGAGAGTGAGTGAAAACAAGACTTCCAAACTCACTGTTCAAAATTTCAAATAATTATGTGCAACAATATGTGACCCAAAATGTTATAAACAAAAAGGGTGACTTTTCCTACAAGACCATCTTGCTAATATGGAAAACCTGAAAATTATTAATTTAGTATAATTATTTTATACCGTCGGTCTCTTTTAATCTTCAAATAGACTCCATTTCTTTCATATAAAAAATATGGGCTACGTCTTATATGGCCTTAAAAAGACAATTATCTACTCCTCGTTTCTCTTCTAATAAAGCTATCACTGTACCAATCAGAGCCCATTTAAAAGAAATGGAAATCATGCACCTTATATTGTTACTGAAAAATAAAAACTCATATAAGGCTTTATAATGGTGTTCTGCCTATGGGAAACAAGGAGCCTTTTCTCCAAGGCTGAGAGAGATCTCATTGTATGACTGATCAAGCCATCAATAGTCATACTAAAAACTGCTCCCATTATTACTATGTCATCTGAAATTGTTTTGGTGTAGCCTGACTGCCTGAGTTGACACAGTTTTGTAATAGATTCCAGAGTTTGTTCCATGTGAGGGTGTCAAAGTCTTTCTGGATTCCCTCAGCCAATTTTAGACATGTGGTACCATCAAATGCTTGAGTTTTGACAAGATTGCGAAGTTTGGGCTGTTTGACTTCAGCAACGATGCATTCAACCAGACTGAAGTCCTTCCTCTCAATAGCATACATCAATGGAGTTTTTCCATTCTTCTTGTCCTAAAATTAAGACGATTCAAGTTAAATACATCAATGGAGTTTTTCCATTCTTCTTGTCCTAAAATTAAGACGATTCAAGTTAAATACATCAATGGAGTTTTTCCATTCTTCTTGTCCTAAAATTAAGACGATTCAAGTTAAATACATCAATGGAGTTTTTCCATTCTTCTTGTCCTAAAATTAAGACGATTCAAGTTAAATACATCAATGGAGTTTTTCCATTCTTCTTGTCCTAAAATTAAGACGATTCAAGTTAAAACAAGTTATGTGAAATGGTAAGAAACTGATCTCTGCAATCATTATGTATTACCAGGCTTCTGAAACATTTTGAAGTTAGAAAGACAAGAACTGTTCTTGATATTTTTATGTATTATGATTATCACATTCCCTTCCAAAGCAGGTTACCAACCATGTCAGAAATCATCTATCATAACAGGTAATCTGAATAATGATATATTCTTCCTGGTGTGTAATTTACTTGTCTCAGGTAACTAAAAGCCTGACTACTGACATCATTGACCAATCGACTTCCTTCTTTCGTTGATGTGGTTGGTATGCAAGGATTTTATATCATTCACAATTGCAAAAATTTATGCTATGGAAAAAGTCAGATATTCATAATACTTGAAGCTACCTAGAGGATCTGACAACTTTGGCACATGAACAAGTCATGACATTTACTCCCCACTTATGTAAAGACTCCATCTGAAAATACTGTCCCTGCTTCTGTAAAGACTGCTACAGAAAATATTGTCCCTACTTAAGTAGGAATCTACTGATAATATTGTCCCCACTTATATAAGGACTCTACCTGCAAATACCATATGGTCCCCACTTATGCAAAGACTCCATTGAAAATACCCTATGGTTCCTGTTTTTGTTAAGACTCCTACTGCAATACCATATGGTCCTGAATTAATGTAAAGACTCCTAATGAAAAAATACTCTACAGATTGTTGAAAACATCCTATGATCCAACTAATGTAAAGGCTGCTAATAATTCCACAATGCAACTCACATGTGCATAAAGTCTAGCATGAAAACTAAAATGCATTGGGTTAAGATCCAGAAACAAAAAAAAATACTTTTAAAAATTTAATTGAAATATCTTAATCAGATCTTAAGTTTTAATAGTTTCAAAAGTGTAAAAAGTGAATGGATGAACAGACAAACAAAACATAAAGATACTGAAACTGACGAACTGTGTAGCAAAATGGCATCTGTATGAGTAACAAATTTGATATATCATGATATGGATTTTGCTACATATTAGCAGGGCTAGAGTTTCTTATAGAACTATGGTACACAAATATAATTAATGAAGATAATGTGATCTGAAATACAAGAAGTATCATTACCTGGGCACACGTATCAGCTCCAGCTCTGATCAGCTCCTGAATGACAGGTCGGCTGTCAATCCGTGTGCATGCATCTCCAATACGCTGTGGTTTTCCATGAGCTTCTAGTGCGCAGAACAATGCTGTGTAGCCTGAAAAAAAGAAACATTTTAATTGATAAAATGGATCTTCAAAAACCTAAAGTGAAACCATAACAACCAAGATAAACTGATTAATCCTAACAATCATGATATATCTAATTTTAATCAAATCCTAATAATTAATCTTAATTGCTAACTTTCAGGATGACAGAACTTCTCTAGTCCCACTTTCAACATATATCCACACACATAAAAGTGCACCATCTGCCTCAGGCAGACCTTCTAAAGGCCATCAAGTTGATATGTATATCAGTTGATATGTCCTCAATTCTTGGTTGGGAATCAAATATTACTGTAACTACTAATATATAACAGAGTAATTTAAAAATGCTAAAAATTTCAGACATGGCCCATTTATAGTCTGTATATGAACTAAACCCTTCTTTCCAACCAATCAACACAGACATGAATCCTTTTACTTTTAGGAGTGGTTTATGTAATGTACTAACTCACTTAATATAGCTTCATTACAATTAATTTTAGGCATTTATTAAATATCATCTGATAAGCTGCTTTTTTTCTGTATTTTCACAAATACGAGTTGAGTCTGAGAATAACTTTAACCTTACAACGCTTTTCTCGAATTACATAGCAACATAGCATTGTCCCATATGCTCAAGGGCTATGAAAGTGCATTGTAAAAATGAAATTTTAAAAAACAATATACATAGGCTTTGATTCCTATAAATTGAATATTTTTTTAATGTATTTGCCGGAATATTTATGAAAACAGACAATCTAATAAACTGGTACTTCCCAGATGTAGCAAAGTCTGACATTATTTCTCCGTTACTGGTACACTTACAGTTTCAAACAAATTTTAAGACAAAATAGTGTACAAGAGGTAGTCAAAATATCAAGATCACCAATTCTCTTCTGAAAACAGAAATTTCTATTTACATACTATGAATTGTATCATGGGCTGTGTATCATGAAAATCACATTGTTTCACCCCTGAGAGCTGTGCATTAAAGTGAGGAGGACAGTCAGTTACCCACCATTATTATTGAAGATATTGATGTTGAGATCTGGAGCCTGGAGAAGTTCCTGAAGGGTACGCATATATTCCCTTCCATGTGATGATGCTACATGTATTGCAGCCTTGACTTCAGTCACCCCTCTATCATGTATGAAGCTCTGAAGTTACACAAGGTGCACATAATTGTAGAAAAGTACATGTATATAATGCAACTGTATACTGGTGAAAATTAAGACAAAATACTATAACCAGTAATGCATTTCCTGTAATGTATTTATGCAAGTTATCCACTTAGTACTTTGGAGAAATTAACTCGGCAAAGCAATTCAGAGTTCTTCAGAAATTCTTGTTTGCCTTGTCTCATTTTTACTTATAAATATGGATTATACAGAATCACTCTTAACCAGTCCTTAAATTTCATATATTTTTCCTACATACAGACAGTAACCAACAAGCTTAGATTTGGATTTTGGTCCATTGGGCCTTCTTGTAACAAACTGTTAACTGGGGGTATTCCTAATATGGTTAATCATTTCTCACAAAAGTTTTTTTTTTATGAATATCTGTATATAAAAATTATTTGTCTATAGAGAAAAAAACTTTTGTGTGGTCACCTGAGAGGTCGTTATATTCAAGTTTTGATTGCATGACTATTTGTTCATTGTTACGTTTTTTTCAATCTGCCTGTAAATTACCCAAGCATGTTGCTGTGGGCTCCAGAATAAGACTGGCGTGATTATTGTTTTGTTCGATCCTATGATACTTGATTGTTGGCATATATTTTTACACATATGTTACCTGAGCAAGAGTGTTGACATTAGCCTTTGCCTTGATGAGCAAGGACACAATGGCGGGTTGATTATTTACAACAGCCAGATACAGGGGAGTCTGTCGTTTCTTATTTTCATGGTCTACCATGTGTTCAAGACCCTCACGGTATAGTCTCTCCAATAAGGCCTGTACAATGAATACCTCAGATTTACATACAGCTATGTGCAGGTGCCTGCAAATTAAAATTTTCATTTTTTATTAAAAAACCAAATTAAATTTTCAAATCATAAAACAGCAACAAAGCTAATGTTATGAATAAATTACATTTATTTGCTTATGATGTAATTTAATTTTTCTTCCATACATACAAGGTCTCAAACTGCATATATTTGAAATAATAAAGTTTTAGCACAACAGCAACAACATAGACACGTTTACTGCCAGGATGAATGTTCAACATTATTTCCATATATACATACTGTACAATGGCATATATTAATTCTTCAAAGTGCCACATATCAGTACTTAACAACGCTTTCAGTATTTTTCAAATTTTCATATCCAGAGGGAAATTTACTTGAAAATTATGAATCATTCCCCATTTTAGGTCACCAAATGCAAATAAGCCACAGAATTTGAAAACAAGCATCAATACTGAGAAGGAAATTCATCGCACAAGTTTACAAAAAAAGCAGTTTAATTAGTATAAAAATAAGTTTTTCTAATACAACACATAACTAGCTGCAGATCAGTCAATGAAATTCGCTTATTTGGATTTAATCTCACTATATATTGTCTGGTCTCAGATTCAATAGTACAAGGCCTGCAACATTTTTTCTTTTGACTGCAATTTGTTTTAATAATGTCCAAGTTATATCTGCATTTTTACAGTAACTTTCCTGAAGGCTATCAATTTCTACATTTCTCTATTATAAAGACTGCTGAAAAAACTAACACTCAACCATAATGATTTAAAGAACTACCACCCAGTTTCTAATCTCCAATTCATGTCAAAATTTTTTTAAAAAGTTGTTCTATTCTAACTAGTAACTCAAATAATAACTCATCTGAATTCAAACAATCTTTATTGCAATGTACAGTCTGCATATCGCCTTTTCTACAGTACTGAAACTTTTCTTCTGAAAGTAGTTAATGACCTTCTCTCTGCTTGGGATAGCAGAAAGATTACAGTCCTCAACCTCCTTGATACAACAGACCATGATATATGACTTCACCATCTCAAGCATGTATTTGGCATTCACGGTACATTTACTATGGTTCAAGTCCTACTTGGTAAACAGGACCTAAATTGTGTCTGCAAAAATGGAAAAGACTCCAACCCAGTTGATCTATGTTGTGGCGTTTAACAGGGGTCTGTTTTTGAACCTGTTCTCTTCATTCAATACACTCAGCTTCTCTCAAGTGTCATAGGCCATCATCCAGTGTCTCACCAATTGTATGCTGATGACACCCAAATATACAAATCTAGCCAACCAAATGAAGTTGAAACTACCATCCATGGTGTAGAGAGGTGCATTTCAAATGTGAAATCATGGATGACATGTAACAAGCTGCAGATGAATTATAAAACTAAAGCCATTCTGATTACAACACAAAGACTTTCTCATTCACATCCTTTACCTCAGACAATAAATATCAGTAACAGCAACATTTAATTCACACAGTCAGTATGAAACCTAAGTGTTACACTCCACAGTATGCTCTCACTGCACCAAGATGTCATGAACATATGCAAGGCCACATACCTTGAGCTGAGATGAATCAGATCCATTCACAAGTATTTTTTAGTTGATGCCACCAAAACACTTGTGTGTTCTTTACTATCAAGACTGGACTATTTGTGACTCAATTCTGTCTGGTTTGTCTCAATATCTACTTCAGAAACTTTACAAAAGTTCAAAACACAGCTTCGCGGATCATCCTTAGAGTACCATGATCTGAGCATGCATCCCCCCACTCTATACCACTCCATTGCCCAAGAATGTACATATTAACAAAAAAATTGGTGCTACAATACTTACGTATCTCCCTCCTCATCAAAGGCATGGAGTTTTTCACGTGGAATATCAGCCACACATCGCCTTGCATTTAGCAACCTCTGGGTTGTACCTGAGGAAGCAGTGACATTTTGTAAAATCATTTTGGCTAACAATAATGGACATCAAACACACTAAAAATATATATATATATATATATATATATATATATATATATATATATATATATATATATATATATATATATATATATATTGTTGATAATACCTTATTTTTCCTCATGCAAATGATGCTTATTTAGGTATTTTAGGTATGATGTACTTACAGCAAAGAAAACAGGGATTATACCTTTTATTTTCATTAACATCTATATGTTACACACTTCACTAAACAATTATTTAATGGACACATAAAGAAAATTATATATAATTATGACTGGTTCAAGTTAAGTTTATTAGTACATGTTTGCAAGTGAGCAAACAAGTCTATCAACAGAAACATGGTAGATATATGGGTAGACAGAGGGATATCTAAAGCTTCATGAAGCAACAGGTAGACTGATCTAATAAACCCAAAGACAGTGAGAGACTGATTAACATACTATTAGACTGGTACCAACCTTGTTGATTTTGCTGTGTCTGAGCTGCTTTCTGCTGCCCAGCATTGGACTGGCCTGCCACAGAACCATGCCCTGGTCCTTTTGGAGATGATGATGATGAGGAACACTGCGCTGACTGACCATTTGCTGCTGCGATTACATTTCCTTCTGGCTGTACTGGAATCTTTGGTCGAATTTCTCTCAACTTTTTGGGTTTAGGTGGCTGCTGTGGTTGAATCACAATGACAGTTCCTGTGGGCTGTGGCATGGAAGGGACCACCACAATAGAGGAAGTTGTTGTTGGAGGATTCTGAGGAAGGATCAGGACTGGGGCAGATGTTGCCTGGGTCTGTGGGACAGGGGCTGCAGTTGGACAAGGCTTAACGTATGTAACAGTGTTTTGAGGCATGGTGACTGACTTGGTAATGGGTCCAGAAAGGACTTGTGCAGAAGTCATAGGCTGTTTCATATGCTCCCTTCTCTTTTTTTCCTTTTTCTCCTCTGTCTCTTTGATGTCTTTGTGAAGAACTTCTAACGCCATCTGCAAGTGATCCAGATGGGCATTGATATAGTCTGATGATCCATTATCAGTATCTGCTAAATTACATGGATCATGGTTTTGCAACAGACTGCCTGGACTAATGCTAGGAGGAGCAACCACAGGGGATGGAGATAGCCTGTACTCATAAGGTGGGGAAGTAACTGACTTGGGTGGAGAATGACCACTTATGCTATCAGGAGAGAATGGATAATGCTTTGGGCTTTGCTCATAACCACTGTGTTCATAACCACTGTCTTCTGACCGGTTGGATGGTGGAGATGTGTATGTTGACCCTGGGCTAGAAGCTGGCTCTGAAAACTCAGAGAAGGGGCTCTGTTCTCCTGGTGACCCAACACCAGATTCCAAATCTGATGACCGACTATATCTCTTCTTTGACATTTCTCTCAGACCAGGCATTGGCATAACTGATCCCACAAACAATGGAACCTGCTGGGTGGGGTATATTTGAGGGACATCAGGAAATGTTGATGAATTATCAATATCATCCAAAAAATCATCAATATAACTGTTTGTATTTATAGGAAATTCTGGAGCAAACAGCTGCTTATCTGGAGTTTTTATGCTTGCAGTGCCACCTGTCATACCTCCAACATTAACACTGTGGAATCTCTGTTCCACCATGGTATCAGCTATAAAGGAAGGTAGCAGATTATATGTATTTTGTGGCCGTACATATTTCAAGGGCTGCTGATCACTATATACATCATGATCGAGACAGTCAAAGTAACTGCCACGTTTTCCTGGCTTTACCTTCTCGGTTGAAATATCAAACTGGAAGTTAGGTGCCATATCTTCATATATGTGCTTAACAGGCTGACCATTCTGTGGGCCACGTCCTGTTAGTATTTCTGATTCCTTTACATTACCACCACAATGCTGGTAGTAGTGGTGAGAAACAGGTCGTCCATCTGATGGGCCATGCGGGGTCAACTGAACTTTAACTAGCCCTTCTACAAGTTGACCAACTTCATCTTTGTCATCACCATCCTCATAGACAGTTCCACTTATATTCAGCTCCTTAACATATTTGGTTTCTACTGGGGAGTCTCCATTAAGGTTATTTGCCTTCATTTCATCACAAGACTGTTCAGCATTTTCTGATGGCCTGCGTCTTGTCATCATGTTCACTTGCTTTTCTGCAAAATAAAATAATAATTGGGCTAGGAGTGGTTTTCATTGCATGGTTTTAGACATATGGCAAAACAAGTGGTGGAAATGAAAAAACTGATCTCTGAAAACAAAAGTAAAAACATACAGCTAAATTGTCTAGCAACTTATAACTTTTAACAAAAACACTAGTGAGTGAAGTGATAAAGTTTCATTAAAACAAGGATTTTGATGCTTTTAATTTGTATGCATTTGATTATAATCTTGCGATTTTTTTTATTAAGGAGAACCGACAATGAATGGAGCACACAACTGCATCATTTGTAGATATGTCCTTTACATATATAGTGATTAAACATGCTGAAAAGCAATGAACTGTCCATTATCAGATTTCACCTCTTCCCATGAACATTCAAGACATATATAAATCCTAGTGAAGACAAATATACAAACAGAACTATTATGCCTTATAACATACTCTTACTACTTGATGGGACCATTGCTTCCTTTCAACTGTCAAATGTTATTCTTCAAAAATAACAACAATTTCAAATTAGCTGTTATGGTGCTTGGCACCATTTTTTTCATTTAGGTCAAAGAAAACATGATTAGAAGTGTTTTTATTGATAACATTAATGATCATCCATTTAAAGCAAGTAGTGGATTTAAGCATTTTAAGACTGTCCTCATGGCAGCCATACTGGATATACAATTAGCAGCAGGCAGGGTGAACCCTACAAAAGTTTGCTCGAATCCTTAACGAAAAATAAAGGTTCCTTCAGAGGGCTGAAAAAAAAGTCAATAGCACTAAACCAAAGTCTCTAACTAATTATATTTCCATACGGTTAAGAACCGGTAATTTAAATCGCCTGATATTAGCTCAGTTTGTTATACTATTATTGAAGTTATTTTGTCCTTACTTTGTAAGGCTATTTTGTTTACTCGCAAAGCGACTCAATTGTTGTCCTTCCACCCTGCCTGCTGCTATTGATGGTCAAGGGGAACTAACCAAAGATTTTATCTAGACCAATCTAGGATCATATGTATGAATTAATATATAGAGTTTCATTTCTTAAGTCAATAATATTTCCATCCTGATTTGTAAGTTTGAAATTCATTCTCGATAATAATGGATTATGTACACGCAGGTAGACTTGATTTATTGGCTCAGATACAATAAGCCACCCTGGGGGTGTTTGAATACTGGATGAATATAATATATATCCCTGTTGAGCTTGATTAGACTTAGAGAGGTCAAAATGGTAGCTATTATCAATTATATCGCATATTAAATTTAGTGCGATGGTGGATGTTATATTAACAATATTAGGTGAGATATGACAACCTGTTCCATATGGGTCATTATTATATTTGAGAACTACTGAGGGTGGAATTAATTTTTTCCAGGAATTACATATTCTTTAAAAGTGTTCATCAATAAGATCACTAACTGATTTTTTTAACTTCTCGGATTCGAATCCGGGAATTATAAATGTTGATAATTATTGTTCTGTAATTCCATAATATTTCAGAAATACTATCTTAAATAATCGCTTATTATTTACATTATGAATTGGGTCATTTTCATTAACTATTTAATAACTAGAAATTCTATCTACTGACACGTTTATTATTTTTTCTCTGTCAACAATAGCCTTATTTACATATTCTGTCTGCTGCAACTTGATTTAGATGTTGTATTGTTTCAATTATCTGATTTTTTAAATCGTCATTATAAAATGTATTGATGCTGGAAAGTAAATTTTTAAGATCATTTAACACGCGTTCATGTTCAGATTTAATTGGTCTTGATAATGAGTTAATTTGCTCGACATCAAGTGTTAATGTTTTTACTGGATCCTTCTTACCTTGAATGAAACCCATAAAATAAGTATGACTCGTATAAGTTCTGGGTATCATAGCGCCCTCCATAAATGGAATTTTTTTTCTATATTCTGGAAGTTGTATAAATTTCTTAACATCTATGATAAAGTCGGATCGCTGTGGTTCTGGTGGAACCTGATAAACCGGTGCAACTTCAGGCCATCCTAATACTGATCTAATCGAACTTTGATAAATATCTACAGTATAATCAGGAGAATGTATTTCAATCACCGACGATAATGTTGGTTCATAAACAGTAATTGCTATCTTGGAATCTTTTCCGGTTAAAGACTTAATTCTGCGCTGGAATTCCTCATTAATTTGCTCTATCTGATAACTACCAGTTGGAATACTAACTACTTGCCAATCGGGAGTTCCATCAGACTTTTTTTTATTTGCGAATACTAGTGAAATATTTGGTTGTTGTCCACCAAATGGTTTTGATCTAATATTAGGCCAGCTATAATAAACACGTAACTGAGCTAATGCTATCTCTTTTACTGGAATTGCAGTTGGAAAGTTAACGATAAATTCAGGATTGGTTGAACTTATCGATATCATAGTAGTTTTTGAAGGAGTTATATTAGTGACGATCTGCTGTAACAACTCTCTTGACTCAATATCCAAGCGATGTTCAGTTGCTGACATTATTGTTATTATTATTGTTTAATTCTCCATTTATTTTGTCAGCAGAATCACTAACAATTTTGAATGCTTCATCGTAGGTTTTAATTATCGTTACGAACTCCTCGTCAGATATTTTACCATCACTGAGATAAGTGGAAATATATCCAGATAGTTTAGAATATATTGCTGTTGCTGTGTGCAATTTTATCATATACTCACGCAATTTATCATTTGTACATGTAGTTATTTTTTTAGCAATGATATTAAAAATACCTGCTGTAGTGGTAGAAGTTGAAACAATAATTGTTATAATTGCTGGAGCTGTCATCGTTAATGTTGATAATATTAATCCGGATCCAGCAACAATAGCAGAAACTGAATACACAACTATATCAATGACAACCATACGTCTACGATATTTTATTACTTTTATTGTATAATGGTTGATGGTATTTTTTAGTTTGGTCATTCACACGCTTGATTATATCTGTGACGTTGAACGTCGATAGATGACGTAGTTATTTGATCCATTATACTATGATGTTAAGTAGTTAATTGAGTTACAAATTCCAAACACCACCAGTAAGCTGGAGGTAAATTTCTAATTGATGATGCCAGCGTAAATGTTCCTTCAGAATCTTTATCTAACAACACAGATATAGTTTTAAATGAATTCTCAGTCGATGGAGATGTAGTGGATATTTTAAAATCTGCAACGCTAAGTACAGACATCCTATATATACCAGTAATCTCTGCAGTATATTTAATGGTATTATTTTCTTGAGTCCACGATCCAAACCCATATGTAACTGTATACACAATATTTCTTATCTGATTGTGAGGAATTTTAATCAGATTTGTTTTTTGAATATCATTGAGTTTTGTGTTAATATCAGTAAGTTTTATATCAACATTTGGTGGACTTCCAAAAAATTCGTTATTAATTCTGTTTATGTTTCTGTGAAAACTCAAAAATGTATTCACGTGACCGGTAAATTCAGTTTCCATTTTGTCTATTACATTAGTGATTGGAATCTGTTTATCATCGACGTATTTTTTTTGTAGCAGCATCAAAATCAGATTCTGGTGTTCTTAAATTATTAATACCATTATGGTTCATATTAAGAAATGCACGCATTATACCGCCATTGGCTAATATATACTTAGATTCCTGATCATCAACATATTTTTTTGTTGTAGCATCACTATCTGTAATTGGATATCCAAGATCTGTAATTTTATTTTTGTTCATAATAACGTCTCCACTAAATACACCGCCAGTCGTCTTGACATAATCGTTAACTGAATTACCGGAATCTTGTATTTTACTCTGATCATTAAAAATTTCAGAGTTCGGAACACGGTTATCATGATCAATTTGTACGACCCAATGGTGATATTTATCGTACAGAATCTCTTTATGAAGAAATGAGAAATTTTGCACTAAAATATACTTCTGACGATAACAAAATCAGACAACTACTGAATAACTGTTTTACCGTACCATCAGTCGCAGCCCATTTCGCTCAGGAAAAAAATTCATGGAAACCTACAAGATCAGAATTTATTAAGGATATACAAAAAAGTTGCATAGAATATGGACACGGTGGATTATGGAATACTAAATACGATTATAATGATGTTATATCAGTCGATATGGCTGCATGTTATCCTGGAAGTTTTCTTGGATATGGTGAGTGTTCTAAATATTTTAACAGATTCGGACATCCTAAACATGACATGGCTAGAGTTTCAATAAACGGACCCTTGCCAGATTTTGACATAACAGGATTTGCATATATAGAATCATTTGAGTTCGCAAAAGATCTCCATCCAATTACTTATATTTGGTTTGGTAAACACTTTTTAGAAAAATGTTGGGCACCAATAGAGTTATTAAGATATATGATTGATGCTGGAGTATTAGTATCATTAAAAGTAAATGAAGCTATTATATCCTATAGTCCATAAAAGCAAGTTTGGTTACCAGAACCGGACAGATTTAATATAGAAGATGCCAGGAAGGAATTTCCTGATCTTGCCGAAGATGATATTATTAAAATTAATAATAATATACGTAAATACAGAGACAAGCACGATGATAAACATGCAAAAGTTCTCGGTAAAAAGATAATTGGTAAGTTTACTCAAGGTGATTCATAATAAACGACACTGTACAAGATTGATTATGGACGATGCTGAGTTAGATTTTATAATCGCTGATACAACAGAGAGAAACACATTTATAAACCAAAATAATGCTTATTTATTGGATGGGACCAAATTAGGTACTATTGTGAGCTATCTTGATGGCGACTCACCGCAGTTTACTCATTTGAGATCTTCAATGTTAGCCTATGTTTCTATAAATCTACTGTCGATGATAAATAGATTTCCTCGTCACGCTGTTGGAGTCACTACGGATTCATTTTATATAAACAAAAAATATAAGGATTTATTAAATCCACTACTCGGTAATGGTGAGTGGGGAACATGGAGGATAAAGTAAGAAAATATATTAAGTTATTCTGAATTTGCTGACGTTGAAATTAAGGAAATATATTACATAAATAATAATCAAATATTAGAATCATTTGCACCATCTGTGTAAGATCCTGTGGCTAGACATAAGACTGTTTATCTTAATGGGTGTGGAGGGTCAGGTAAAACAACTCGTGTGATTAAATTATTTATGAACAACAATTCAGATATGATCGTTTTGACACCTACACATAAACTAGCCAGAGAGATAAAAGAACGAGGGGTCAACACTTGCACTTATCATAGTTTTTTTAGATGATGTGGAGATACATGGTCTTCTGAGCGAATGGGTGAGAAATATATACCTAAGTATATTATATGGGACGAAATATGTACGGTGTCGTTAGAAACACTAAAAATATTTCTTGAATGGTTATTAACAAAAAACACGGCTGTGATTATGTGTGGTGATCATGGTCAACCACCGCCTTATGTTGGACAGTCTCCACATGAATGGCTAAAGAATAATGCGGATTATTACGAAGAAATACATGATGATCATAGAGCTTTTGATGAACCGCTGAAAGAACTTAAAAGATTAATCAGACTACAACCAGATAAAATACAATGTGAGATAATACGTGAGGTAATTCCAGAAACAACCATGAATGATTTTTTAAATTTATGGAGACCTACTGATTTGATAGTCGCAAGTAGAAAGATAGTTCATGATGAATTGCAGAAGAAATTATTTACGTTACATAAAGAAAGGTTTTCACATCTACCTGTACCATTATGTTATCGCCCAGCAGATACTCGACGACAGAATATTGAAGTTAAAATTCCTGGTGGCGGAGTACAAAATCTAGTATTGAATGACATTATTTTGGTAAATATTAATATAGTTGAAGGAGCATTGAATATAGATAAATCACTGGACGTTAGGATACGCTATAACGATTCATTCGTCACAGGGATTAACTATTTCTGATACAAATATCTGGATTGTAGATGACCGGATCGAGTGGTCAAATTTAATATATCTTGCAGTATCTCGCGTCAGACGAATAACTCAACTACATAGGGTTATTATAGATTATGTGATAACTGAAGAAATTACTAATGACGATGTTGTAATAAAGAAAAAATTAGCATCTTATAAACACAATGTGACAAAAAAAACAAAACGTGACTTTGATATTGATACTGAATTTATTATAAAACTAAAACAATTACAGAATAATCACTGTACAAGTTGTAACACAATAATGTTATGGCAATATTCGAATAATAATCTAAGATAATTTACCGTAGACAGAATAAATAGTGATCTTGGTCACCCAGGTGAAAATGTGATGTTGACCTGTCTTGAATGTAATTGACGTAGGGGTTCTAGTTTACATAAGTGATGGTGGCGGTAATTGTGTATCTGCAGGAATTACTTGCAATTGTTCACACACAAATCCACGTTGAGGAGCAGTAGAATTTAGTCTGTATATAGCAGGTCTTCCAGTACATCTAACCACGCTAGAAATTGTATGTGTGGTCAAATTCCAAATAGGGTCAGTAGCTCGTCTTTTACCACCCTCCAACTCCCCTGGTTCGTATAAATATCTCACAATCACATTACCTAATACTGGTTGTTGACCTAGTCCATATTCATCGCTACGTGGTATATATTTTTTTGTTATTGCATTAGAAGGTTTCATGGAAGTTGCACGAGTAATTTCATTATTTAATGCAGATATCACACTTGGTAACCTTGCAACCCATTCACGAGATCGCTCACCGGACTTAAAGTCAGCAGATATTTCCTTCGCATATTGATATCCAAATAACCGCTCAGCAAGTTTTCGATTAAATCGTTCAACGATTGCTTGATCACGATGAATTTCAGTATGCCCTTGTCTGATTGTAACATTATGTTTTTTCATCAAAAATGATACTGCACCAAAAAATTCTTTGCCAGGATCTACTTGTAATTGTTGTGGCCATTGTAGACCACCACGTTGATAAATTCGCTCAAACGAAGTTGCAACTTCAAATGATGTTTTTGTTGATAATGGTTCAGCTTCTTTATATCTACTTGCAATATCAACAACAGTCAATGCGTATTTGTATGTGCGTGACTTTCGTCCACGTGCTTTAATAGTATCGTGTGGTAAAAACAAAATATCTGCTTGGTGAACTTCGTTAGGAACACTGACATCAAAATGTGCATATTGAATTGTTTTTGGTGGTGGTAGAAAAATTTGCCATATTGCCTGTCGTGCTAACCAATTTGCAGCAACAGAATGTGAAACTTTTGCTGCTTTAACAAGTTTAGTGATCGCTGCTTTACCCCTCCAATACCCTCTTGGGCTATAATAAATAGATTCCATTATAATAATTATATAATTAATTACCAGCCCCTAACATTATTTTACTTTTCATAGCGAATTTTATTAGAAAACTAGCGAGTTTCTCTCTAACAGATTTATTGGGTATAGAATTTAATGCATGAATCAATTTTACATCTGCAAGATGCCGTTGTTGCAAATCTTTACTTTTATAAGCAACGTCGTGAATGTGACATGCTTGATCAATTTTATTTACTGGATACTCTCCTGATCTTGGTTGATCTTGATCATCAAGTCGGATATCAAGTCGAGTTCCAGGACCACAATAATTATGTCCAGGGAGGTGTTTCTCACCAACATATTTAGCCCATGGTAATCCGGGTAATTTTCCTAATGATGCGGCTATATCCCCACCTATCTTTGTTTTCCCTGAGATAAATTTATATTTTTTTGTACCACATTTTACACATTTAACTGTTAATGCATGTCGTTTATTTTTCGTTATTATTGTTGTCAATCCAGTGGTGGGTGTAGATGATCAACATCGCACACAATATAAACTCATGTTATTAATAATATGGATACAATAATTGATTTTTCGGCGACACGAAAACAGGAACCTGTGAAGCACCATCCAGCATTATCAAATTCGATAAGAATGATTATAATAGGTCCATCTGGATCAGGTAAAACACAATTATTATTAAATTTAATAATGAGGTGGTTGAGATGGAACAAACTATATTCAGTAGCACCGTCTGTACATGATCAACATTGTTACGAAGTACTTAAGGATTTTAATGAAAAAGCAAAATCAGTTAATGGTGAAGATACTATTGACTTTATCACAAATATAGATGAAGCCCCATCTGTAGATGACTTAGATGGATTCATTAATAATCTCGTAGTATATGATGATGTGATGTTGGACAAACAATCTAATCCAGCTAGAATATTTTCTCGAGGTCGTCACAAAAATACAGACGTGATTTATGTTACACAACGATATACGCAGATACCTAAAGTGATTAGAGATAACTGTAATATTTTGGTTGTGTTTAATGGAGTAGATAATTATACCTTACAAAATATTTATTATACTTGGTGTTCAGGGGATATGGATATGATTAAATTTAAAAATTTCTTTTCTAAAGCACAATCTGTTCCATTTGGATTTATAACAATAAATCTACATGAACCTAGGTCAAGATATCGTGTTGGTCTAGATAAAATCTTTGGTTAGTTCCCCTTGACCATCAATAGCAGCAGGCAGGGTGGAAAGACAACAATTGAGTCGCTTTACGAGTAAACAAAATAGCCTTACAAAGTAAGGACAAAATAACTTCAATAATAGTATAACAAACTGAGCTAATATCAGGCGATTTAAATTACCGGTTCTTTACCATATGGAAATATAATTAGTTAGAGACTTTGGTTTAGTGCTATTGACTTTTTTTTCAGCCCTCTGAAGGAACCTTTATTTTTCGTTAAGGATTCGAGCAAACTTTTGTAGGGTTCACCCTGCCTGCTGCTCAACTAGCACCATTTTCATTTAGGACAAACCCAGTATCATTTGAAGCCCACTGGTGTAAATCCAATATTGATAGAGTCATATATTTGGTGGTAATAGAGACAATGATAATTTTAAAATGACTTTCCATTCAGGAATAGCAATAATCAGATATTCAAGATAGTTGCTATGGTGGCTATGTCAAATGTCTGATCTGCACCAATATTATTTAAGACCAACTAGACATCACAAGAAATCTTTCAATGAAAATCTGTTGATATGACCCCACCATCCATTCAGAAAAAGTATCAATAACAAGATTTTCAACACCATCATGTCAGGTCTGCATCATTTTCTTTCAGAATATCAGAACCAGTCTTCTAGCGAAAAACCCAAATCAATATGACTTTCTCTTCAAGTTGAGTTGTGACAGGATCTTCAAAATGGCTGCTGTGTTGGCCAATTAGATGTCAGATTAGTACCAGATTTATTTTTAACTGCTCAGCATAATAAGAAGTCTTTTAGTGAAAATCCCATGTTAATTTGATCATCCATATAGGATATAGGAAGAGGTTTTTTTTATTAAAAAAGCAATACCTAAAAATATTACACAAAATTGAAAATGCCAAGTATGACACATGCCTTATTATTAACTTTTTATACTCAATTTTTAACCAACCTGAAACTCAAAGTTTTTTTCAATAGGTCACATGGAAAATATTATTATTATTATTATTATTATTATTATTATTATTATTATTGAGCTCTTTTATATGCCTGTGTTTAAATATGTATACATGATGCGACAAAATACTGATGTTGACCTACTTCAATCCATCAAAACTTCCTCAGGCGGTTTGATATATAGATCAAAATTTTGTACCGACATGTTAATGATCTCTATGATAAACAACTCAAGCTACCAAGCCTTCTGGTAAAATCAAATTAAAGCATACCCGAGTATGTAATTTTACAATTGGCAAATGCACCGGTTAAAAAGTTATTTTCTACCATAAAATAAAAATTTCCACCTTTGTCAATTAGACCTATTTGTCGTAAATGGTATTAAAAAAAAAGACCGAATTTTAATATTTAGGTCCACTTCTATCATATTCATAAATCTCATAAGTATGTCAAAAGATTGCATCGCAAACACATTTCTAAGAAAATAAAAATAAAAGAAAACAAATATAGACTGAGGGATGGCCTTCGGTGAAACAAACATACCGAGAGATAACCTGCAATGTCATCTTTGTGACATCTTGGACCGATCGTCTTACCTTTGGTATCATCGATTTTAACGATTTTCTCACATTCTACGCTGTCTTTCTTTGCACTGTCCAGCTCTACGTCCTTTAACTGTTCTGTCTTCATTGTTTCTAACAAAATTCTCTTGGAATTGTCAGTTTTGTAAAACTAGCTTTGTAAAACACGTCTTTAATTTCCTTCTTGTCGCTTCTCTCTGGGCGGAAGTTCAGCGATTGGTTAGAAGATTGTTGACATCAGTAGGGGAATCACCTAATAATAATAGCTGTTTCATCACTTGTCCCATTGACCAATCAGAATTACGAACTGAATACTTAATGTCAACTTGTCTAATTTGTTGGCATTTTCCGCTATTTCAAAGTAGGTAATGAGCTAAAAATATAGTTTATGCAAAATCACGTACCTTACGAGAATATACGATTTCCGGTTTTGGCAAAATGACGAAGTAATCACCACGTAAACAAACCGATATTACATAGTAGATAAGATTTATTTTATACGAATCGAAGTGAAATGGAGGAGCAAGAAAGACCTGAAACTACACCCCCAACTAACCAAGATCCAGTATTTCTGTCGGCAGCTTTACAAAATGGTATGCGAGACTTTAATCACGTTATGTCACTTAT
Source organism: Potamilus streckersoni (assembly GCA_016746295.1). NCBI lineage: Eukaryota > Metazoa > Mollusca > Bivalvia > Unionida > Unionidae > Potamilus > Potamilus streckersoni. Next base: position 142,767 of record JAEAOA010000960.1, on the reverse strand, counting down.
ATAAAATCTTGACAATAGAGGGTGGGTGTGAAAGTAAACTTAATTATTGACATAGAACACAGATGCCAGTATACATATATAGATCAAAGTTTTGTACCGACATTTTGTATACGACCCAACATAAATATCCAAACATAAAAAATGGGATGACAAGGGTCAGAGGAAACTAAGACTACATTATAGACAACTCGTACACTAACAGTAACATGTTTCCTATATTGGTGTACACCTCTTTCTGACAAAAAGGGCTGAACATTTAAATTTCGTTGGCGGGGAAAAGGGGATAAATGAATCGGTATGCCCAAACTTTCGGTTGGAAAAAAAAAATATCATACAATGTATACTGGCATCTGTGTTCTCGCGAGTTGCGGTACTAATAGTCCGAGTTTCCTCTGACCCTTGACACCCCATTTTTGGATATTTGTTGTTTTTTTTTATGTTGGGGTGTAAAAATAAAAAACATAAAAAACCAAATATCAAATACTGGGTATCAAGGGTCAGAGGAAACTCGGACTATGGGACTAAATAAGAACAAATCACAAAGAAAACAATAATTTACCTGTTAATGAAAGAAGCATGTTTGTTTGTCATTTATCTCCAAGCCTGTCACCAGGATAATTTATAAATAATATCCAATAGAGAGGCTGCAGGTGACCAGATGATCAAAGGGATGCAACTTTACCAATAACTGCCATCTCACATATCTTCATAGGTTTGAGAATCGGGCACAACCTATGTGAGTATGTAATGAAGCTTGCCAGTGTGTTCCCATGAGCCATTGGTTTTTCCCTGGGCTTTTCTGGGTTCATCCTCTATTAGTTATACCAGCTTCCATTTATAGCCTATCATGTGCTGGAGAATGTTGTTAAGCCTACAACAACATCAAATGTAACATACTGTTTTGAGTCTATAAATTGAGATTCTCTTATTTTTGTGGTAGATGATGTAATCACTGGATAATAGCCCAAACAGGATTTTAAATGACACTGAAGTAGGTTATAACACTCCACATACATCACTGTGTATTGCATAAAATGTAAGATAAAGTTTTAAAATCTGAAATATTTACAATCATCTGATTGCAATTGTATCAGACAAACAGCCAGTCATCGGTTTTGTGCCTGATGCCAATTTTGTGATAATACCAGAGTAATTATATTTTTATGATTTTATTATTATTATTATTATTATTATTATTATTATTATAGTTCTTGTCCATTATCATGATACACAATTATCTCAACATGTTTTTGTTCAGAATCTTCTTGTAAAACTCTACTGGGATATAATTTCTTTACCAAATCCTGTAGATTGTACTGATCTCTCACCACACTGCGTTTCCATCCTTTGTTCACAGCTTATAAATAGTTGAAAACGTACTGGTTTGTTATGTGATAGATACAAATACCTATTCATGTATTATTTTTGCACAACTTTTTATTACATCTCTTGCTGTAAATTGCCTCTGGTGATTCTGATATGTAGTAATCCAGAATTTGTCATAGATTTCTTGTTAAGTGTTTGTTTTATATATGAGCCCAGAACATGGGAAAATCATTATATAAAATATGCAGTATTTATGTATGTATATATGCTTGTGTCATACACCACACTGAACTTTAACAAAGACCCAATACATATGATAAGGAGCAGCCTGAAACTTTTGCACACTGTCTATGAAGAAACAAGCTCTGATGTTGTTGCAAAGCATTGGCTTATTCTTCATTTTAAATTTATTATTGTACATTTAGATACATAGAAAGATGTCCATTCTTGATGTAACAATTTAACTTACAATACTATGTCTTCATACATCATGGCCACATAGATTGCAATGTTTTTGTATACACAGATCACTGAATCCCCATAAAGTTATACACAGATGACCATGCCTTCATATAAACTGATTATATTCCTTAATACATGGATTATTATGTTCTCATATACAAAGGTCACTGTCCTTATATATACTGATCTCATATACATAGATCATTTTAACCTTGTGTACACTGATCACTATATCCTTATATGCACATATCACTGTGTCCTCATATACACTGATCACTGTCTTCATATGCACAGATGACTGTCCTTGTATATACTGATAATATCTTCATATACACAGATCACTGTTCTTATATACACTGATCACTATATCTTCAGATACACAGATCACTGTGTCCTTGTATACACTGATCACTGTCTTTATATGCACAGATGACTGTTTTTGTATACACTGATCATTATGTCTTCATATACACAAATCACTGTGTTCTTGTATACACTGATCACTGCCTTCATATGCACAGATGACTGTCCTTGTATAAGATCATTGTCTTCATATACACAGATCAATGTGTTGTATACACTGATCACTATATCTTGAGATACACAGATCACTGTGTCCTTGTATACTCTGATCACTGTCTTCATATGCACAGATGACTGTCCTTATATACACTGATCACTATATCTTCATATACACAGATCACTGTGTCCTTGTATACACTGATCATTATATCTTCACATAAACAGGTTACTGTGTCCTCATACACCCTTTAATTCATCTGTTCATTCAGTTGACTCAGGGAATATTTGTATCTCAAAATTATGCACTTTGGGAATATTGTATCTTGTAAATTAAATGTATTATCCTAAAGTTCTGAGAAAATGATTTGTTAAATAATTTTCATTAAAAGTAGGAGCCATTTCAAGATAAGACATTTGTATTGAAAGTAACTATATGCTAAAATTTGTCTTTTTATTTCAGTAACAGAGTTTCTGCAGGCTTATGGCTGGTTTATCATTCTGGGTATAGTTGTCATATTGTATATTAAGAGCAAACTGTCCCCTTCCATACAAAAACTTCAGGATAAGTTCGAGCAGAGAAAAGAATCCAGAAACTATGGTAAGATATACTGCCTATGTTGTTTTTACTTGTAACCATTAAAGTTAACATACAGTTAGTTAACTGTTACAAGTTAGATTCAGGACCTAATCACCTAATCTACAACTTATGTATATTTAATTTACTTATCTGTCTGTGAGTTTTAATTTTTTTTTTTTGTATATTATTTTGTAATGTAATATTATTTACTGGACTTGACCTTGTCCAGAGTTCAGTTGTTTGTCCTGATTGACATTTTTTATTTTATTTTTATTTCATTGATATAAACAACTAATAATAGCTTCATTATCCTCTTTGGGCATGAGTTTATTGACCAAATTATTATTTAGGTAAACCTGTTTATTTGGGACAGCAATTTGGGGATTCCAGAGTGAATTGTATAGGGTATTGTGTTTCAAATAAATAAGGGTTATTGAATTCTGCTGACAAGTTATTTTCAATTAAGTAATGGTTATTTTTAGAAAATGCTACTTTTTGACCTGAGGTCAGAGAACTGTATTATCTTGTGACTGTCAGAATTTTATGAGTTGTGCTTTAACATATGGCACTTTAAATTGTATTATGTTGTGTCAAGTTTAGGCTGAATTTTTCTTTCTTCAAATTATTGAATTCAAGTGTTTTTTGTTTTACTTTGGAAAAACAAAAGAGCTCAGATAAAATTCTTGGATTAAAACATTCATTGGAATTTATACTGAATTCAAACCTGGAATAATATTTCTGTGATTCAACAAGAGACTAGTGACACATCAGTACAATGCAGGTCATAACAGACATGTCTTTGCCTTTAATTTTAAATCTCTTTGGGACTTAAACTGAGTTTTATTCAGGACTTTTTATTACTAGGATTTGTGTCTTTAATTCTTGGATTATTTTTGGATTTAGTTTGCAAAGCTAAGTTCATTTTTTTTTATTTTCACTTTGTATTATTGGGAAGTAAATTATTTGTTAAATTTTAGAAAGCTTGTTGTTTTCCCTCCTTTTTGTTACATATCTTAAGAGCATAGACTCATAACAAACTGAACATATTTGGGGTAATTCCTCCTGTTTTTAAAAACAAATGAATAAAGAAGTATTTAATGAAAAAAATATGAGGCTCAATATTTATGCTTTTTAGTGTAATTTTATTATTTTAAAACTAAACAATTGCCTGTCCTACAGTAGTTCAAGTAGGCTAAAGAAATGTGTGTTCCTCATGTTACTTTGCAATGCTTTTAGAATCTGTACCCATTGAGTCTCTTTTTGTTTGTAGATCTGTAGGGTTTTTTTCTTCAGTGTCAATGATAATATGTACAAAAATAAATTACAGGGAGCTTCAAAAAATTAATGGAAAAAAGACAAATAAGATCAAATTTGATGTATAAATAAGATCTAAAATCATAAATTTATGTGAATATTCTTTAAACTTAACATTATATTTAGTGAAGAAGCAAATTATTTCTAGTAAAGTAATTATTTTTTCATAAAAATATTTACAGATGATACAACAAAACATAACTTTCATGGACTACATGCCTATTAATGTAGGGCTTTTTGTTTTCATGAGAAATGAAAATTGAAGATATAATGTGTTCTCTGCAAAATTAGGGAGATATTATAAAATTGGGAGTCATGCATAGAACGACCCCAAAAATTGGGATCTTTATTTTTCCTTCCGGCGTGAAAGTTGACAGTTATGCTGAAAGGTTGCTTACATCAAAGCAAACTACAAGTCAGCTAATTTACAGTATTAGCAGAATTCCTGAAGCATTATTTCTGAAACTTCATTTTATTGTATTTTGGAGATATTAAAGTTTTGTGCAGTGGTGCCCATGATTCGACTTTGAGGAAAGTACTTCATTCAGTAGAACGTACTTCATTTAGTACATATTGAAACTTAGAATGTATATGTTGTGCTGCCATCACTTAAATATGCTGAGTAGCTTAATAGCAAGTGTTGAATCAAAACATATTGTTCTTTGTGTTGACATTCAGGGATATTATACAATTTCAAGGCAAAATAAAAACATAATTACTGGTGCACCAATATAAATTTCCAATGCAATAATGCATAAACAAACAATAAGAGTCAAAGGGAGAGGTAGTGTTACAGCAACCCGCAATTGCTCTGTTCTTGTCATCGTTTGATTAAGTTATACACAACTTTGAATTAGGCAAAAACAATAAGAAAATAAAATTGAGTTAATTTCTTTTCAAACAAGTTTATTCCATTTCTTTTTAATAATCATACATGCCAACCCCCCAAAAAGTATATGTGTAAATTTTATTAATATAAGTTTGTCTTAATAAATGCATTTAGAACTACCACATGCATTTTGTGTCTTGGAGTTGTAGGTTGGCTTATACGCTGGTTTTGCACTTTTTAGTGTTTATACCAATGCAGTTTTAGGGTTGGCTTATATGTAAACGGGTTTATACACGAGTATATATGATATACCACACTATCAATATGGCCATATTCTACTGACAGCTAGCTGTTATAAGTATTCCCACTGTAAATATTAGGGCATAATCGATTAGCATTTTTCTGCTGTTTTCTTATTACAGATATTGGTCATGAAATTTTTCTGATTCCGTATACAATTAGATTAATCAGAAATGCCTACTGCCAGGAGTTATTTGCCTTTAGCACATCCGACCAAAATCTCACCTCTGCATCCAGGTCATCTGAATTCACATGCCAGCGTGAATTGGATTTGTAACTAGCTGAGAAAAATCAGCTGAGGACTTCACCACCAACGAATCCAGTTATATACTGGAAATGCCGAGAAAAAAAAACGTCCAGCTTATGGCAGCTGTCGCTAAACGTTTTTGTTCAATACTGCCCTCTAGCATAGATAGTGAAAGAAGTTTTAGCATCGCAGGTGCTATTTGCAGTGAGAAACGATTGAGCATGTCAGCTGAAAAAATGGAGATGCTTCTGTTTAATGCAAAGAACTTGGAAATTATAAATTTTAATTATTAAATTTATTTATTAACTATTAAACTGCTTGCATTACGCCCTTGCGCATTAAAATATTTTAATAAATTTAAATCTTTTGGTCAAACTCAAGTATTATTGTTTCACCCCGTTTTGTTGATCATATTGGACTTTTCTGACTTTTTTAGATCCCAATAAAGCTCTGAAGATGAGTGAAGAGCTGGATGCAGCACGAAGACGCATGCAGGAACAACTTAATGCTCAGGCAGCCAGATATGCTGAGCAACAAAAAATTGTATGTATTGTTCTTAGTCCTTATAGTTGATGAATTGTATTTTTCCTAGTCCTTATAGTTGATGAATTGTATTTTTCCTAGTCCTTATAGTTGATGAATTGTATTTTTCCTAGCCTTATAGTTGATGAATTGTATTTTTCCTAGCCTTATAGTTGATGAATTGTATTTTTCCTAGTCCTTATAGTTGATGAATTGTATTTTTCCTAGTCCTTATAGTTGATGAATTGTATTTTCCTAGTCCTTATAGTTGATGAATTGTATTTTCCTAGTCCTTATAGTTGATGAATTGTATTTTCCTAGTCCTTATAGTTGATGAATTGTATTTTCCTAGTCCTTATAGTTGAATTGTAAAACTGATAAGACAACTACATGGTCTTAAACTAAACAACAGAAAAGTGAAAACCATCAGGTTTAGTAAAATTCAGCAAATAATTGATTTCATTGGAATACAAAGTGAAAATTTAAAAAGAGCTGATAGTTTTGTAAATTAAACCTCAAATAGTTCTATAAGTTCTGTCAATTGTCCAAAAGTGTGGAGTATTCCAAATGATTAACAATACTAAATGTTCTAAATATACTAGTAGCCTGAAATAGTGTTGATGTGCTAACAGCCTTGTTGTATCACACTTTTGTAGTCCAAAATATTTCCAGATGAATCCTCATTATTCCCAAAATAATTATTTCATCCAAAAGCATTAATGAGCACTTTTTAATTGAAATAAATAAATTTTCTCAAAATAAAACAGCGCAAATCAAATACTGATTCCACATCAGATGTTTAGATAGGAATGATAATTCTAATATGAACAACCCTGCAATAAAAACCTAAGACACAATCAGAGGACCAGGATGAGGGTCAAATGTTTACTTCTAGATACATAACACTGAGATAACTGTGTGTGCTCATTACCACTGTACTGCAAAAGTTTTTATATTGTTGGGCAGTATTAGTTGATTTCCAGAACTGAGATAATCATGTTTGCTTATTAGCACTAGACTACAGAAATTGTTTTTATGCCTGTAAATTTGTAGGTGTCCAAGAGTAATTAAAGTTTGGTAACATGACAGATTTTTTAAATGTTAATCTGTAGGTATTTGGTAACATGCCAGATTTATTTGTTAAATCTATGTGTGAATATCTTTACTGCTTGGTAACACAACAGATTTATTTATTACATGTAAATCTATATGTGCCTAACTTGAATGACAGTTTGATAACATGACAGATATAAATATAGGATTAATTAATCATGGTTGGGTATTTATCAATGAGTAAATTATACCTAATCATTCCAGAAGTAAATAAATAATGAAAGACTTTTTGTTAACTTTGTGAGTGATTAGGTAGCAATTTATATTTGGATGAATATCCTTCCATGACAATTTAATCCTTATAATTTTGACTTTCTTCCTTTCTGTCCATGGATTTCATCAGGTAGCTGATAGGTTTCTTTCATTAGCTTCACAACCACTCTGATGCCCTAGATTCGGCGAATGTGGATATGTGAGAAAGCTTGGCAGTAGCTTCTTGTGGGTCGGTGGTTCTTTCCGCGAATTGCCTGGTTTCTTCCTCCACCATTAATACTAGCTGCCATGTGTAGCCTATCGTGTGCTGAAAAATGGCATTAAGTCCCACAACAACAACAA